>JAFDVH010000145.1:0-11348 GCA_019176425.1 Megalops atlanticus
GCCTCGATACATTAGACTGTGCTCGATGAGGGTGCAAATTTCACCAGGATCCACCAAGGGCTTCTATTAGCTGCCATTGAAAATTGCTAATACCAAGATGGCCGACAACTACAGTTCATGTTATCTCAGTTAGGGTCCTGTACTGTGATGATGCGCGAGAAGTTTGGTTGAAATATCTGCTTTTGTCCAGGAGTAATGGGCGCTTTAATACATTTTTTGGTATTTTTCTGGTATAGCGCCCCCATGGCCAAATTTCATGAAACTTGGTGGGTACCCAGTATTCCCCATGGCAATGAAATGTACCAAGTTTGGCATCAATCCAACCAAGCATTGCTGAGATATGGCTCACTTCCCGTTTTGGTGTCTTCGCCATCCAATTTCATTGGACAACAGCGGCCATGTCATTTGTCCTAGCAAAATTCTTTTGATAACTTTTGGTCAGACCCATCTCTAGATGATACATGCCAAATTTGGTGGCGATAGGTTCAACGGTCTAGGACTAGTTCGCAAAAGTAGGTATTTCAAAAAATTCAATATGGCGGAAAATCCAATATGGTGATTTTTCTTCAAATTGGTCCATTTGACTCATCACAACCCAGGGTTTCAGAGGAAATAAGGATCTCAACTCTAGGCCAAACGGTTCAAAAGTTATAAGGAAAAATATATCTTGAAATTTGGCCTGTTGGTGGCGCTACAGAGATGCATGGATTGACCCCAAATTTGGTGCCCGGATACCTTGATCTGTCCTCTATCAATGTGCCAAATTTCATCAAAATTCACCAAGGGGTTCTATGGGCTTGCATAGACTCCCATGGCGGAAACAATAATAAATATAGCTGCAAGCAGCGATGAACGGGCCCAAGCACCAAGGGTGTAACCTCGCGTGGGTTGTGGCATCATCAGATACTTTGTTATTGTTCCTGATGACTGTTTGTGACGAGTAAATGGTTGTAGAGGATACACACTCAAGACACAAATATATTCTTATGTTATACTTTCACTTAGTGAGGGCAATTCATTTATGTTGTGTGAATTGAATCAATTTACATGGTGCAGAGGCGCAGCACCTTCGGTGCTCGGGCCCTAACTACAACAACAACAAAAGAAAACTGTTTCACATGCAAATGGCATTATGTTCAAAGACTACATACACTAACACAACACCTGTTCATGTAACCTGCAATATTACCATAACGCCTTCTGTGTGGTGTGTAAATATGCATCTCACAAATTTTCTTAATTTCTATGCAGGATGCTGAATTGCATGTAATATCTCATTTTAAGACATTGTCCTTACTTAACATGCGTGTGCTAAAATCGTTTTAAACACTTTTAAACATTGGAAGTATCAGTTCTTGTGTATCAAGTAGTCTACAAGGACATCGTTTCGGCATGTAAGTCATAATGGTCATATTCTAAACATTTTGTGCACTTCAACCTTCATAAGCCAGTGCGTAAATTGTAAAGTTAATTGCAATGTGAACAGAACCACTGTGAATTTTTATTTGGTTGGTTGCTTTGGTTTGGTTTTTATTTGGTACACTGCATGTTCAATGTCATCACCAATTCATTGATCAAAAGAAAATACAAATACAAAAAAAGTTACACATCATAAAACGAGGTCACTCATGATGTGCCTGGGACAGCAGCGACTTGTCTTTAAAATAAAAGTGACGGCCCCACAGCTTAGGCTACATGCAGTAAACAGACTCGTCATACTACTATTACTTACAATTGTCGTGTACTGGAATAGAGGCTAATTTAGCAGTCCACATCACAATAGCCTGAAGTCATGGCTTTAAATCAGCTAACATAAGCCAGCAAATACACTACAGGCATACTTAATGTTACAGCCTCAGCCGTTTCAATGCGCTGTCAGATAATGGAGCATAAAGCACACCGTGGGCTAGCATATCATGCTAATCGTTCCTTTGAATATATTAGCTTTAATGATCGTCCAGTCTGAATTTGATAGTAACTAAACACCCATACATATTGTGTTCGTTTGAGACAGCGGTGTTTCGTATTGAATTATGTTGTGATTAAATCGACGAGTGTTGTTGATCATGACATCAGGCTACACGGTCATAGCAACAGCTAAGAAGACTCGGGTTTATCAACAGAATTATTCTTACGTGAACCAAGCAATCTGCCAAAAGTAGTACCACGAACAGGTGGGCTTTTTAGAATAACTGTGACATTTTCTCTGTACGCAGGCGTATGCATAGACTTAAATGTATAGTGAAATGCATTTGCGGAGCTAATTCCACGACTTGAAGCGGAATTTCCCTGCGCCATGTGCAATATTTCCACAGTTCGTCAACCTTCCTCCCAATAACGAAATTAACACAACACCACAATTAACCGAGGTAACTATACACGATGTTTGCTTCTCATAAAAGTAAGGATGCGAAATGCCTTCCGACATGGGTGAGTTCGCAACACCGCGACTCCAAGCTGAGCTTGCCTGCGACTCGTCAAAAATGTTCCAACCGGGACAGTTCGTCCGCAGTTATCCCTGACTTAATCACCAAATTAACACAATACCACAATTAAAGGAGTTTGTTTTTTACTAAACATGCAAAATGTCTCCAAAATCGCTGAATTGGCAACACTGCTAACGCGCTCAAAACACTTTAACAGACATGGCCGCTGTTCGAGGATCTCAAGAGCTACATCCATGACGTTGCACCTCAATACAACCCCCACGCTACAACTCATAATTTGACTGGTTAAGCATCCTGTCATTCATCAGACTGGTGAAACTGGTCAAAACTGCTCAGAGGTGCCCAAATTCAACCTTTACCCATGGCTACGCTGTTCAACGTATCAAAAATACCTTTGCAGAATAAAATCAAGACATCTGTGACCACATGTACACCAAATCTGAATTGAATCCGATGAACCGTCTAGGAGCACTAGAGCTGAGATGGCTGAAAAAGCCACTCTTTCTGTTGCCAGATGGTGGCGCTATACCAGGGTGTGACTCTGGGCATGTGGATATCATCATAACCATCATAACCAAAAACCTGTGAAGTTTGAGCCGTATCAAGCAATGTATGGAGAACTTATGACAAATTCCCTTTTTGTGTGGCGAGACATATAAATTCATTGTTTCGCCATTTCAACACCATGCAAGATATCAAAAATCCCTTCGCAATTTAGCATCAGGAATGTCTTGGCATCATACTGACTAAATTTGGTATAAATCGGATCAATCCTCTAGGAGGAGTATTCGAAAGTTCGGCGCCTGTGAAAACGCACAAAATCCAAAGTGACCAACTTCCTGTTGGGCGGAGTTAAGGGGTGTGGTTGCGAAATTTGTTCATATTAGGTAGACCAATATGCCTACCATGTTTGGTGCATGTGCGTAAAATTGGACGTCCACAGTGAACACATTTGACAAAGGGGGCGCTATCGAGCCCCCATGCCACACCCAGGTCCAAGCTTTTGATAAAACCCGATTCACGCAACTTCTGATTTGTGTGCCAAATTTCATGAGTTTTCGTTCATGCCAAGCACCTCAAAAAGGCCACCAAAGTCGGAAAATAATAATAATAATAATAATAAATATAGCTGCAATTGGGCCCTAATCGCACACGGATACAGTGCTTGGGCTAATAATAATAATAATAAATATAGCTGCAAGCGATGAACGGCCCAAGCACTGAGTGTGTAGCCTCGCGTGGGTTATGGCATCATCAGATACTTTGTTATTGTTCCTAATGACTGTTTGTGACTAGTAAATGGTTGGAGAGGATACACACTCCAGACACAAATATATTCTTATGTTATACTTTCACTTGGTGAAAGCGATTCATTCATGTTGTGTAAATTGAATCAATTTACCACTACAGCGCACAAAACAACACAAAGACAGTTTGACCTCAGTATATTAAAGTAAATCTAACGAGGACAAATCATGGTCATTTGCGTATCTCTTAGAGGAATACTAAAATATTTGGTATATAAGCCTTATGTCCGATTGCCAGTTGGTGGCAATAAGACAATAAATCACAATTGGCATGTGAATCTGATTTTGCCCCAAAATTGAACATACATGTGAAGTCTGGGCCAAATCAAACAATGTACAGCGGAGTTATGCCACATTTTGTGTTTGAGCGCAGTAACATGTTAATTGATCGCCTCGCCACGGCAACGCCGATCAAGATATCAATAATCCCTTCGTAATTTAGCATCATGAACGTCTTGGCATCATGCTGACTAAAAAAATAGCTAACAAAATAGCTTGCTTATTCACAATCAGATATCAATTACTTACACACTTCTATACAATGTAATATATCTTATGTCTGCTCATGTTACACACACACACACACCACCACCACCAACAACAAACTACTTACACTATTGTTTTATACTCAGTGTTACTTATTTGCACATCCTACAATTTGTTCTAATACAGCCAGAGTATGCTGTTCTAACACTACAGGGGTTTGCTTTTCCTTCATTGCAACAGTGTGGTTACTGTAGTTCATTAAAGAAACAAATACATTCAGTAATCAAAATTTTAACTAGTTATCCTACTTACCTACATATTTTGAGTAGCTACATAATGTCTTGAGCACCATTATGTCATTTTGAATATTAACATCACACTCTGTTGCTCATGATGCTTTTGCTTTCCCCCAAAAGCTTAGGCTACAGCTTAGGCTACATGCAGTAAACAGACTCGTCATACGACTATTACTTACAATTGTCGTGTACTGGAATAGAAGCTAATTTAGCAGTCCACATCACAATATCCTGAAGTCATGGCTTTAAATCAGCTAACATAAGCCAGCAAATACAGTACAGTACAGCTAATGTTACAGCCTCAGCCGTTTCAGTGCGCTGTCAGATACTAGTGCATAAAGCACACCGTGGGCTAGCATAACATGCTAATCGTTCCTTTGAATGTATTAGCTTTAATGATCGTCCAGTCTGAATTTGATAGTAACTAAACACCCATACATATTGTGTTCGTTTGAGACAGCGGTGTTTCCTATTGAATTATGTTGTGATTAAATCGACGAGTGTTGTTGATCATGACATCAGGCTACACGGTCATAGCAACAGCTAAAAGGACTCGGGTTTATCAACAGAATTATTCTTACGTGAACCAAGCAATCTGCCAAAAGTAGTACCACGAACAGGTGGGCTTTTTTAGAATAACTGTGACATTTTCTCTGTACGCAGGCGTATGCATAGACTTAAATGTATAGTGAAATGCATTTGCGGAGCTAATTCCACGACTTGAAGCGGAATTCCCTGCGCCATGTGCAATATTTCCACAGTTCGTCAACCTTCCTCCCAATAACGAAATTAACACAACACCACAATTAACCGAGGTAACTATACACGATGTTTGCTTCTCATAAAAGTAAGGATGCGAAATACCTTCCGACATGGGTGAGTTCGCAACACCGCGACTCCAAGCTGAGCTTGCCTGCGACTCGTCAAAAATGTTCCAACCGGGACAGTTCGTCCGCAGTTATCCCTGACTTAAGCACCAAATTAACACAATACCACAATTAAAGGAGTTTGTTTTTTTACTAAACATGCAAAATGTCTCCAAAATCGCTGAATTGGCAACACTGCTAACGTGCTGAAAACACTTTAAAAAACATGGCCGCTGTTCGACTATCTGAAGGGCTACATTCATGACGTTGCAGCTAAATACAACCCCCACGCTACAACTCATTTGATTGGTTAAGCATCCTGTCATTCATCAGACTGGTGAAACTGGTCAAAAACTGTTCAGAGGTGCCCAAATTCAACCTTTACCCATGGCTACGCTGTTCAACGTATCAAAAAATACCTTTGCAGAATAAAATCAAGACATCTGTGACCACATGTACACCAAATCTGAATTGAATCCGATGAACCGTCTAGGAGCAGTAGAGCTGAGATGGCTGAAAAAGCCACTCTTTCTGTTGCCAGATGGTGGCGCTATACCAGGGTGTGACTCTGGGCATGTGGATATCATCATAACCATCATAACCAAAAACCTGTGAAGTTTGAGCCGTATCAAGCAATGTATGGAGAACTTATGACAAATTCCCTTTTGTGTGGCGAGACATATGAATTCATTGTTTCGCCATTTCAACACCATGCAAGATATCAAAAATCCCTTCGCAATTTAGCATCAGGAATGTCTTGGCATCATACTGACTAAATGTGGTATGAATCGGATCAATCCTCTAGGAGGAGTATTCGAAAGTTCGGCGCCTGTGAAAACGCACAAAATCCAAAGTGACCAACTTCCTGTTGGGCAGAGTTAAGGGGTGTGATTGCGAAATTTGTTCATCTTAGGTAGACCAATATGCGTACCAAGTTTGGTGCATGTGCGTAAAATTGGACGCCCACAGTGAACACATTTGACAAAGGGGGCGCTATGGAGCCCCCGTGCCACACCCAGGTCCAAGCTTTTGATAATCCCCGATGACCGCAACTTTTGATGTGTGTGCCAAATTTCATGAGTTTTCGTTCATGGCAAGCACCTCAAAAAGGCCAAAGTGGAAAAAGTAATAAAAATAATAATAATAATAATAATAATAATAATAATAATAATAATAATAATAATAATAATAACGCCAACGGATACAATAGGGCCCTTCGCACACTCAGTGCTTGGGCCCTAAATATAGCTGCAAGCAGCGATGAACGGGCCCAAGCACTGAGTGTGTCGCCTCACGTGGGTTATGGCATCATCAGATACTTTGTTATTGTTCCTAATGACTGTTTGTGACGAGTAAATGGTTGGAGAGGATTCACACTCAAGACACAAATATATTCTTATGTTATACTTTCACTTAGTGAAGGCAATTCATTCATGTTGTGTAAATTGAATCAATTTACCAGTACAGCGCACAAAACAACACAAAGACAGTTTGACCTCAGTATATTACAGTAAATCTAATAAGGACAAATCATGGTCATTTGAGTATCTCTTAGAGGAATACTAAAATATATGGTGTATAAGCCTTACTTCCGATTGCCAGTTGGTGGCGCTATGACAATGAATCACAATTGGCATGTGCATCTGATGTCCCAAAATTGAACATACATGTGAAGTCTGGGCCAAATGAAACAATGTACACCAGAGTTATGCCACGTTTTCTGTTTGAGTGCAGTAACATGTTAATTGATCGCCTCGACATGGAAACGCCTATCAAGATATCAATAATCCCTTCGTAATTTAGCATCATGAACATCTTGGCGTCATGCTGACCAAATTTAGTATGAATCAGATGAATCCTCTAGGAGGAGCATTGAAAAATTTGTTATAAATACCTCACTTCCTGCTGTCAGTAGGTGGCGCTATGACAATGAATCACAATTGGGGTGTGTCTGTGATTGTGCCCCATAATTGAACATACATGTGAAGTTTCAGCCAAATCAAACCATGTACAGCGCACTTATTCCACACTTCCTGTTTGAGCGCGGTCACGTGTAAATTGATCGCCTCGCCACGGCAACACCGATTGAGATATCAAAAATCCCTTCGCAATTTAGCATCAGGAATGTCTTGGCATCATACTGACTAAATTTGGTATGAATCGGATGAATCCTCTAGGAGGAGTATTCGAAAGTTCGGTGACTGTGAAAACGCACAAAATCCAAAGTGACCAACTTCCTGTTGGGCGGAGTTAAGGGGTGTGATTGCGAAATTTGTTCATCTTAGGTAGACCAATATGCCTACCAACTTTGGTGCATGTGCGTAACATTGGACGCCCATAGTAAACACACTTGACAAAGGGGGCGCTATGGAGCCCCCGTGCCACGCCCAGGTCCAAGCTTTTGATGATCCCCGATGACTGCACCTTCTGATGTGTTTGCCAAATTTCATGAGTTTTCGTGCATGCGAAGCCAATGTACAGTGGAATCCTGCCACATTTTGTGTTTGAGTGCAGTAACATGGTAATTGATCGCAAATATATTGTGCTGTACCACGGCAACGCTATTCGATCAAGATATCAATAATCCCTTATGGTAATTTAGCAGCATGAACATCTTGGCGTCATGCTGACAATAATTTTTAGTATGAATCGGATGAATCCTCTAGGAGGAGCATTGAAAGGTTTGTTATAAATACCTCACTTCCTGCTGTCAGTAGGTGGCGCTATGACAATGGATCACAATTGGCGTGTGTGTGTGATTGTGCCCCATAATTGAACATACATGTGAAGTTTCAGCCAAATCAAACCATGTACAGCGCACTTATGCCACACTTCCTGTTTGAGCGCGGTCACGTGTAAATTGATCGCCTCGCCACGGCAACACCGATTCAGATATCAAAAATCCCTTCGCAATTTAGCATCAGGAATGTCTTGGCATCATACTGACTAAATTTGGTATGAATCGGATGAATCCTCTAGGAGGAGTATTCGAAAGTTCGGTGACTGTGAAAACGCACAAAATCCAAAGTGACCAACTTCCTGTTGGGTAGAGTTAAGGGTGTGATTGCGAAATTTGTTCATCTTAGGTAGACCAATATGCCTACCAACTTTGGTGCATGTGCGTAACATTGGACGCCCATAGTAAACACACTTGACAAGGGGGGCGCTAACAAAACAGCTTGCTTATTCACAATCAGATATCAATTACTTACACACTTCTATACAATGTAATATATCTTATGTCTGCTCATGTTACACACACACTCACACCACCACCAACAACAAACTACTTACACTATTTTTTTATACTCAGTGTTACTTATTTGCACATCCTACAATTTGTTCAAATACAGCCAAGGTATGCTGTTCTAACACTACAGGGGTTTGGTTTTCCTTCATTGCAACAGTGTGGTTACTGTAGTTCATTAAAGAAACAAATACATTCAGTAATCAAAATTTTAACTAGTTATCCTACTTACCTGCATATTTTGAGTAGCTACATAATGTCTTGAGCACCATTATATCATTTTGAATATTAACATCACACTCTGTTGGTCATGATGGTTTTGCTTTCCCCCAAAAGCCATAAAAAGCAAAAGGCACTGCTAGTGGTACTTCCATATTACTGGAACGGGTTCAACTCCTTGCAGTGCCCTTGCTTATAAAAGTGGCTAAATTCTTATGTGCAATTTCTTAAAATTTCCCACCAACACCACAGAACCACAAAATATGACCAACCACTTGGTGTGGGATTGGCAAACAAACACAAATATTACTCTTATATTAATGTTCACGTGTGTCTTTGGACAATACAGACATCATTGTCATGATTCCAAATAAAACTAACTACAACAACAACAAAAGAAAACTGTTTCACATGCAAATGTCATTATGTTCAAAGACTACATACACTAACACAACACCTGTTCATGTAACCTGCAATATTACCATAACGCCTTCTGTGTGCTGTGTAAATATGCATCTCACAAATTTTCTTAATTTCTATGCAGGATGCTGAATTGTATGTAATATCTCATTTTAAGACATTGTTCTTACTTAACATGCGTGTGCTAAAATCGTTTTAAACACTTTTAAACATTGGAAGTATCAGTTCTTGTGTATCAAGTAGTCTACAAGGACATCGTTTTCGCATGTAAGTCATAATGCTCATATTCTAAACATTTTGTGCACTTCAACCTTCATAAGCCAGTGCGTAAATTGTAAAGTTAATTGCAATGTGAACAGAACCACTGTGAATTTTATTTGGTTGGTTGCTTTGGTTTGGTTTTCATTTGGTACACTGCATGTTCAATGTCATCACCAATTCATTGATCAAAAGAAAATACAAATACAAAAAAAGTTACACATCATAACGCGAGGTCACTCATGATGTGCCTGGGACAGCAGCGACTTGCCTTTAACTATAAAATAAAGTGAGGCCCCACAGCTTAGGCTACATGCAGTAAACAGACTCGTCATACTACTACTACTTACAATTGTCGTGTACTGGAATAGAAGCTAATTTAGCAGTCCACATCACAATAGCCTGAAGTCATGGCTTTAAATCAGCTAACATAAGCCAGCAAATACACTACAGGCATACCTAATGTTACAGCCTCAGCCGTTTCAATGCGCTGTCAGATAATGGAGCATAAAGCACACCGTGGGCTAGCATAACATGCTAATCGTTCCTTTGAATATATTAGCTTTAATGATCGTCCAGTCTGAATTTGATAGTAACTAAACACCCATACATATTGTGTTCGTTTGAGACAGCGGTGTTTCGTATTGAATTATGTTGTGATTAAATCGACGAGTGTTGTTGATCATGACATCAGGCTACACGGTCATAGCAACAGCTAAAAGGACTCGGGTTTATCAACAGAATTATTCTTACGTGAACCAAGCAATCTGCCAAAAGTAGTACCACGAACAGGTGGGCTTTTTAGAATAACTGTGACATTTTCTCTGTACGCAGGCGTATGCATAGACTTAAATGTATAGTGAAATGCATTTGCGGAGCTAATTCCACGACTTGAAGCGGAATTTCCCTGCGCCATGTGCAATATTTCGACAGTTCGTCAACCTTCCTCCCAATAACGAAATTAACACAACACCACAATTAACCGAGGTAACTATACACGATGTTTGCTTCTCATAAAAGTAAGGATGCGAAATGCCTTCCGACATGGGTGAGTTCGCAACAGCGCGACTCCAAGCTGAGCTTGCCTGCGACTCGTCAAAAATGTTCCAACCGGGACAGTTCGTCCGCAGTTATCCCTGACTTAAGCACCAAATTAACACAATACCACAATTAAAGGAGTTTGTTTTTTGCTAAACATGCAAAATGTCTCCAAAATCGCTGAATTGGCAACACTGCTAACGTGCTCAAAACACTTTAACAAACATGGCCGCTGTTCGACTATCTGAAGGGCTACATTCATGACGTTGCACCTAAATACAACCCCCACGCTACGACTCATTTGATTGGTTAAGCATCCTGTCATTCATCAGACTGGTGAAACTGGTCAAAAACTGCTCAGAGGTGCCCAAATTCAACCTTTACCCATGGCTACGCTGTTCAACGTATCAAAAAATACCTTTGCAGAATAAAATCAAGACATCTGTGACCACATGTACACCAAATCTGAATTGAATCCGATGAACCGTCTAGGAGCACTAGAGCTGAGATGGCTGAAAAAGCCACTCTTTCTGTTGCCAGATGGTGGCGCTATACCAGGGTGTGACTCTGGGCATGTGGATATCATCATAAAAAAAAAAAAAAAAAACCTGTGAAGTTTGAGCCGTATCAAGCAATGTATGGAGAACTTATGACAAATTCCCTTTTTGTGTGGAGAGACATATAAATTCATTGTTTCACCATTTCAACACCATGCAAGATATCAAAATCCCTTCACAATTTAGCATCAGAAATGTCTTGGCATC
>JAFDVH010000146.1:0-11000 GCA_019176425.1 Megalops atlanticus
GTTTCCAGTAGAAGACCAGAAATGCTCTCAAGTGCACCTTCAGAGTCCAAAAAAGCGTTTCCAAGGGCAGATATTCACTCAACATAAAGTTTCCAGTAGAAAGCCAGAAATACTATCACATGCACTTTCAGAGTCCAAAAAAGTCATTCTCAGCGCAGATAATCTCTCAACAGAGTGTTCCAATATAATGC
This sequence comes from Megalops atlanticus, assembly GCA_019176425.1. Classification (NCBI taxonomy): domain Eukaryota; kingdom Metazoa; phylum Chordata; class Actinopteri; order Elopiformes; family Megalopidae; genus Megalops; species Megalops atlanticus. The sequence goes on from JAFDVH010000146.1 coordinate 192, forward strand.
CGAAACACTCTCAGATGCACTTTCAGAGTCCAAAAAAGTTCTTCACAGGGCAGATATTCACTCAACACAAAGTTTCCAGTAGAATGCCAGAAACACACTTAGATGCATTTTCAGCGTCCAAAAAAGTCATTCACAAGGCAGATAATCTCTCAACAGAGTGTTTCCAATAAAATGCCAGAAATGCTCTCAGTTGAACTTTCAGAGTGACAAACAATCATTCTCAGGGCAGACAATCACTCAACATAAAGTTTCCACCTGAATGCCAGAAACGCTCTCAGATGCACTTTCAGAGCCCAAAAAGTCATTCTCAGGACAGATAATCAGTGAACACAAAGTTTCCAGTAGAAGGCCAGAAACGCTCTCAGATGCACTTTCAGAGTCAAAAAAGCGATTCACAGGACAGATAATCACACAACAGAAAGTTTCCAGTAGAAGGCCAGAAACTCTCTCAGATGCACTTTCAGAGTCCAAAAAAGTCATTCTCAGGGCAGATAATTTCTGAATAGAGTGTTTCAGTAGAATGCCAGAAACGCTCTGAGATGCACTTTCAGAGTCCAAAACAATCATTCTCAGGGCAGATAATCACTTAACACAAAGTTTACAGTAGAAGGCCAGAAACTCTCTCAGATGTACTTTCAGCTTCCAAAAAATTTATTCACAGGGCAGATAATCATTCAACATAAACTTTCTACCAGAATGCCAGAAACGCTCTCAGAATCACTTTCAGAGTCCAAAAAAGTCATTTTCAGGGCAGAAAATCACTCAACACAAAGTTTTCCAGGAGAATGCCAGAAACGCTCTCAGATGCACTTTCAGAGTCCAAAAAGTGATTCACAGGGCAGATAATCACTCAACACAAAGTTTGCAGTAGAATGCCAGAAACGCTCTCAGATGCACTTTCAGAGTCCAAAAAGTGATTTTCAGGGCAGATAATCACTCAACACAAAGTTTCCAGTAGAATGCCAGAAATGCTCTCAGATGCACTTTCAGAGTCCAAAAAGTCATTCTCAGGGCAGATAATCACTCAACAAAAAGTTTCCAGTAGAATGCCTGAAAAGCTCTCAGATGCACTTTCAGAGTCCAAAAAGCGATTCTCAGGGCAGATAATCACTCAACACAAAGTTTCCAGTAGAAGGCCAGAAACGCTCTCAGATGCACTTTCAGAGTCCAAAAAAGTGATTCACAGGGCAGATAATCACTCAACACAAAGTTTCCAGTAGAAGGCCAGAAATGCTCTCAGATGCACTTTCAGAGTCCAAAAAAGTCATTCACAGGGCAGATAATCACTCAACACAAAGTTTCCAGGAGAAGGCCAGAAACGCTCTCAGATGCAATTTCAGAGTCCAAAAATGCGATTCACAGGGCAGATAATTCACTCAACACAAAGTTTCCAGTAGAAGGCCAGAAATGCTCTCAGATGCACTTTCAGAGTCCAAAAAGTCATTCCAGGGCAGATAATCACTCAACACAAAGTTTCCAGTAGAAGGCCAGAAAATCTCTCAGATTCACTTTCAGAGTCCAAAAAGTGATTGACAGGGCAGATAATCACTCAACACAAAGTTTCCATTAGAAGGCCAGAAACGCTCTCAGATGCACTTTCAGAGTCCAAAAAGCGATTCACAGGGCAGATATTCACTCAACACAAAGTTTCCAGTAGAAGGCCAGAAACGCTCTCAGATGCACTTTCAGAGTCCAAAAAGTCATTCTCAGGGCAGATAATCACTCAACAGAAAGTTTCCAGTAGAATGCCAGAAACGCTCTCAGATGCACTTTCAGAGTCCCAAAACACGATTCTCAGGGCAGATAATCACTCAACACAAAGTTTCCAGTAGAAGGCCAGAAACTCTCTCAGATGCACTTTCAGAGTCCAAAAAGTGATTCACAGGGCAGATAATCACTCAACACAAAGTTTCCAGTAGAAGGCCAGAAATGCTCTCAGATGCACATTCAGAGTCCAAAAAAGTGATTCTCAAGGCAGATAATCATTCAACACAAAGTTTCCAGTAGAAGGCCAGAAACGCTCTCAGATGCACTTTCAGAGTCCAAAAATGCTTGATTCAAAGGGCAGATATTCACTCAACACAAAGTTTCCAGTAAAATGCCAGAAACGCTCTCACATGCACTTTCATTGTCCAAAAAAGTGATTCTCAGGGCAGATAATCACTCAACACAAAGTTTCCAGTGTAAGGCCAGAAACGCTCTCAGATGCACTTTCAGAGTCCAAAAACGTTTCACAGGGCAGATAATCACTCAACACAAAGTTTCCAGTAGAATGCCAGAAAAGCTCTCAGATGCACTTTCAGAGTCCAAAAAATTGATTCTCAGGGCAGATAATCACTCAACACAAAGTTTCCACCAGAATGACAGAAACGTGCTCAAATGCACTTTCAGAGTCCAAAAAGCGATTCTCAGGGCAGATAATCACTGAACACAAAGTTTCCATTAGAAGGCCAGAAACGTTCTCAGATGCACTTTCAGAGTCAAAAATGCGATTCTCAAGGCAGATATTCACTCAACAGAAATTTTCCAGTAAAAATGCCAGAAACGCTCTCACATGCACTTTCAGAGTCCAAAAAAGCGATTCACACGGCACATAATCACTCAACACAAAGTTTCCAGTTGAATGCCAGAAATGCTCTCAGATGCACTTTCAGAGTCCAAAAGCGATTCACAGGGCAGATAATCACTCAACACAAAGTTTCCAGTAGAATGCCAGAAATGCTCTCAGATGCACTTTCAGAGTCAAAAGCGATTCTCAGGGCAGATAATCACTCAACACAAAGTTTCCAGTAGAATGCCAGAAACTCTCTCAGATGCACTTTCAGAGTCCAAAAAAGTGATTCTCAGGGCAGATAATCACTCAACACAAAGTTTCCAGTAGAAGGCCAGAAACTCTCTCAGATGCAATTTCAGAGTCCATAAAAGTCAATCTCAGGGCAGATAATCACTCAACACAAAGTTTCCAGTAGAATGCCAGAAACGCTCTCAAATGCACTTTCAGAGTCCAAAAAGCGATTCGCAGGGCAGATAATCACTCAACGCAAAGTTCTTGGTGAAGGCCAGAAACGCTCTCAGATGCACTTTCAGAGTCCAAAAAGCGATTCACAGGGCAGATAATCACTAAACAGAAAGTTTCCAGTAGAAGGCCAGAAACGCTCTCAAATTGCACTCTCAGAATCAAAAAAGTGATACACAGGGGATATAATTACTCAACACAAAGTTTCCAGTAGAATGCCAGAAACACACTCAGATACACTTTCAGAGTCCAAAAAGTGATTCTCAGGGCAGATAATCACTGAATACAAAGTTTTCAGTATAAGGCCAGAAACTCTCTCAGATGCACTTTCAGAGTCCAAAATGCGATTCTCAGGGCAGATAATGACTCAAAACAAAGTTTCCAGTAGAATGCCAGAAATGCTCTCAGATGAACTTTCAGAGTGCAAAAAGTGATTCTCAGGGCAGATAATCACTCAACACAAAGTTTGCAGTGGAAGGGCAGAAACACTCTCAGATGCACTTTCAGAGTCCCAAAAAGTGATTGTCAGGGCAGATAATCAGTCAACACAAAGTTTCCAGTAGAAGAGCAGAAACGCTCCCAGATGCACTTTCAGAGTCCAAAAAGCGATTCACAGGGCAGATAATCACTCAACACAAAGTTTCCAGTAAAAGGCCAGAAATGCTCTCAGATGCACGTTCAGAGTCCAAAAAACGATTCAAAGGGCAGATATTCACTCAACACAGAGTTTCTTGCAGAATGCCAGAAACGCCCTCAGATGCACTTTCAGAGTCCAAAACAGTGATTCTCAGGGCAGACATTCAGTCAACACAAAGTTTCCACTAAAATGCCAGAAACGCTCTCAGATGCATGACCACACTGATTTTAGAATCCTCCCACGATCAGAAACATAGCTAGGTGTGAATCAAAACCATTAGGGCCTCTCTTTGAGTCCCAAAGCAGGAGCTCTGCCATCGCCGGCTACTTTTAATTTCACAATGCTGGAGCTGCGATATTTAAAAATAACCTCACACCCCTCCGAAAGGAGAGAGAAGCATGACATCGCTTATGTCAGAATCCTCCCAGGGTCTGGCACTCCGTGTCAATCGAAACCATTACACTTGAAAAAATAATGTGTGAATGAATGAATTTACCCATGCCACACATTTCCATCTAAACGAATCAAAGTCTGTCTTCATTACGTTCTATGAACACAATATACATTTGTGGATGAACATAAGAACATATTATGACAAGAACAGGCCATTCGGCCCAACTAAGCTCGCCATTTCTTAATTACAGAGTATCCAAAACTGCATCAAGTCTAGACTTGAAGAAAGGAAGGGTCTCTGCCTCAACTACATGACCTGGCAACCTATTCCATGTATTGATAACTCTTTGTGTAAAATATTATTACCTTATATCGGTGCGGAACTTACTCTTAACTAGTTTCCATTCATGTCCTCTTGTTCTACAGACTGAACTCACCCTAAAAAACATCTATTATAGTTAACCTTATTAAATCCTTTTAGAAATTTTAAAACCTCAATTACATCACCCCTAAGCCTCCTCTGGCTAAGTCTAAATAGGTTAAGTAACTTGAGTCTTTCCTCGTAGCTTTTATATTTCATGCCAGGAACTAATTTAGTTGCCCTTCTTTGAACTTTTTCAAGAGCTTCAATATCTTTTCTATAGTGCGGTGCCCAAAACTGCACACAGTATTCCAAGTGAGGTCTGACTAAGGCATTGTATAATTTCAATACAACCTCCTCAGATTTATACTCAATACTTTTGGCTATATATCCCAGCATCCTGTTGGCCTTTTTTACTGCTACAGCACACTATCTAGATCCTGTTAAGCTTGGGTCAACTATTGCTCCCAAGTCTTTTTCAAATTGAGCACATTCTAGTTTTTTTCCACCCATGAAGTAGTCTTGTCTACGGTTCTTATTTTCCACACGCAAGACTTTACATTTATCTAAATTGAATGTCATTAGCCAGGTATCTGCCCACTGTTGGATGATGTTTAGGTCTTCCTGTATTACCTTAGTTGATTCTATACTGTTGGCTAGACCCCCTAGTTTTGTATCATCTGCAAATTTTACTATTTTACTACTAACGTCTGCATCAAGATCATTTATGTATATAAGAAATATCAAAGGCCCCAACACCAATCCCTGCGGGACTCCACTTCGTACAGGACCCTGTTCTGATACAATTCCTCCCACAGTTACAGTCTGCTTTCTACTAGACAACCAACTTTGAACCCACTCAGTGATAGCTCCCGTAATTCCTGCAGATTTCATTTTTAATATGAGCCTCTCATGCAGAACTTTGTCAAATGCCTTTTGAAAGTCCAAATAGATAATATCATAAGCTTGGTTTGAGTCCAAACATGATGTAGCTTCCTCAAAGAAGTTTGTTAAGCATGACCTCCCTCTGCGAAAACCATGTTGGCTATCATTTAAGACACCATTTTGTTCCAGGAATAATTCCAAATGATCCCTAATGATGGATTCCAGTATTTTGCATGCAATGCAAGTTAAGCTGACAGGCCTATAATTTCCTGGATCAGTCCGGTCTCCCTTCTTGTAGATAGGTACTACACTGCCATGTTTCCAGTCATCTGGCATTTCTCCAGTTTTAAGGGATTGCTTAAAAATAACTGTCAGAGGCTTGTAAATTACCTCTGCTAGTTCTCTGAGAACTCTTTGATATATTCCATCAGGGCCTGCTGCCTTATTTGTTTTAAGTTTTTGAAGTTTATCTAGTACTTCTGCATCATTTAAATCAATTTCCTCCATAAGTCTCTGAGAACTGACTGCACCTAAAGGCATATGCGAAAACACTTCACTAGTGAAACTCTCCACAAAGTAACTGTTTAGTGTATCAGCAATAGCTTTGTTATCATAAACCATAATTCCATCCTTATTTTTTATACCTCTTATTTCATCCTTACCTATCCTTTTTCGACCGTAATATTGAAAAAGCGTTTAGAGTTGCTCTTTGCATCTAGTGCAATCTGTCTTTCAAAACGCCTTTTAGCTTCCCTTATTTTTTCTTAACTTGAGCTTGCATATTACTGTATTCAATCTTATTACTCTCTGAGCTCTCCAACTTGTATTTTCTAAATAATTTCCTTTTTTGTTTCAAACTGTCCCATGAGGACTTATTCATCCACTGTGGATGCTTCTTTTTCAGCTTCCCTTTTCTCACTTGCGGAATGAATTTACGCTGTACATCCAGAATAATCGTTTTAAAAATGCACCACATTTCTTTCACAGTTTTTCCATCTAGAAGAGGTACCCAGTTTATATTCCTTGTATTATCATGCATCTTAATAAAGTTAGCTCGTCTAAAGTTGAATACTCTAGTATTTGAGAATGCAGACTTAACTTGCCAAAAAACATCAAATGTAATTGAACTATGGTCACTTGTTCCGAGAGGTTACCCTACCTCAGTACTGCCGATTCTATCAGGATTATTACACAGAACCAGATCTAGAATTGTGTTCTCTCTCATGGGTTCAGTAACAGACTGTATCAAAAAACAGTCATTTACAACATCCAAAAACTCTTCCTCACATTTGCCTTGACCTGACACAGCTTCCCAATAAATTGAAGGGTAATTGAAGTCCCCCATTACTATTGTCTCACCCTCCTGACATGCTAGCTTAATATTATCAAAGAGCATACTGTTGACAGTACTGTCTGAGGCTGGTGGCCTATAGCATACTCCATTCAGACCTTTTTCATTTTCCCCCAATATTTTAATCCATATGTCTTCACTAACACAAGGGGCTCTATTCCTGGAATTTCCTGAATATTAAGATTATCCTTTACATAGAGAGCTACATCTCCTCCTCTTCCATTGATTCTATCTTTTCTTAGCAGCTTGTATCCCTCTACGTCATACATATACAATATAAATGTATTGTTGTTGGTAGCACTAGTAAGTATTTAATTAAATTACAAATAGGTTACCAAAGGTCGATCAATTTCAATAAAAAGCTGAGGAGTACAGTTTAGGAGTAAGTGCACATATAAAATGCAAATTTAGTTTCATTTCAAAAAACATGTGCAAGAACTTACACGGGTTACAAGTTTAAGTTAACTTGGTCAAAGCCACAACATGTAGGATGTCAAAGTGAATAGCATTACCCAATGAAGAACTGTCATGAAACTTACAGTACTTTCTGTTATATTCTCTCCAATTTTTCTTACCATATAGTGTTTTAACAGGACTCACTTTGTGTTAAAATTTTAGTTTGTTGCTATAATTTTGGGAATGATATATTCACATCAAAATCCTAAACATCGTGGCTTTGAGGAAGCCTGCAAAAAATGCTTTCTTTATTTCTGCAACAAAGTATATAAAAACTTTTATCAACAAAACAATCTTGGCTTATTGGGAAAACTGAGCCTAAAAGCAATACACAGGGTTTCAGCATACCTCTTTTCCAATGACGAACAATAAGGATATTAACTTTTTTTTAAATGCAGGAGCTCACTTTTGGCCTAATATAAAAAATAAACCCCCAAATACTTAACTCAGAAAACACAAAATCAGCACAGCAATACACCCCCGCCTCAAAAAAAAAAAAAAAAGAACCCACACAAAATCATGCAAAAATCAGTGAAAAAAATCAGGTTTTGTCAAAGGCTAAAGGCTGGCAGATCAGTATAATGTAAGTAACTGTTTTTGTGATACTATCTCAAAATATGTACCATATATATAAACAAGAACTCCACTCCAGGGAGTCAACATTTAAAGCAAAATAATCCAGTCTGTGTATGCATTCTGGATTAAGACAGCTCCACTCACAAAAATGATTTGTAACAAGTGTGTGCGCAACTGAGCCCGTCACAATCTGAGAAAACAATGTTAGTCTTTTGTCTTTTAAGCAAACTAAATTAACTTCCTATTAACTTTGAAAGTAGATCAATGCAAGAAAAAAAATCTGCAGCACATGAATAAAAACTTGAGGGCATACGTTGGCTTCGTCTATGTCAAGCTCATTTACCCAAGAAGCTTGTTTTTGAGAAACTCTACCTTGGATGACAATCGTTGCCCATCCAGATTTAGAACGATCTTCTGCAGGACTTCAAACGTGCATTTGAGTTCTGGTGGGTATCTCAGGTTCAAACAGTATATGAGTCCAAACAACAGAGTACAAGCCTGCGCAATGCTACCCAAACCACACCAATGTCCTCTGAGCGTTCCTCAGGCTGTGCACCCTCCTTCTGTATGACATACACCCCCATCACAGTTTGCCCCATGATTCTGTTGGCCTCAGCATCTGCATTCTGTGGGACAAAATACAACAAAGGGCCCATTAACAAGAAATACAATGTGACAGTAAATGATCCAGTGCAACAAGACTTGAGGGTAGACAAAATGGTTTGAAATATGCATTTTGGAAAACCCCAAAATTTATTTATGAATAAATGAAATAAGTGGCATAAAAGAAAATTGAAATGCATATATTGTAAGATATACTATAATAATAAACATGCATACCAAATAGCATGTCTCCATCTCTCAAATTTTCAGATGAGAAACAACCATGCCAAATCATAGTTTGTACAGGCTTGGGAAACATGCTGTGGTTTCTAAGTAACTCACCATGTACTCCTGTACAAGTTTCTCATTCAGGTAAGTGCACAAGGACTTGATGATGCATGCTCGTCTGGTATGTATGGTGTCTTTCTGGGGGAAAAAGCCAGATAAGACTAGACGGAGTCCTACAAACAGGACCCTAAAAACGATTTACAACCACCAGTCTACCAATTTATAATACACACCTTGGAGATGGTGAGCATGAGATGATTTATTTTTCTTCCAGTCCTCCCACCTTTGATCCGAAAGATCTCCATGAAGCATGGCGAGTACCGGTCAAGCTCAGTGCAGAAAGTAGACAGCGGCGGTACAGTGGAAATCCGCATGAACTCCTTGTCGATCTGGAAAACAACAATGCACTTGTCACTCACCTAACAACATAACAATATACAGCACTGAAGAATAATTTAAAAAAAAAAAAAACTTATCCCTGCATCTGTATCTATGTATCAGTGATGAGAGAACTGAGGAGACAGACAGCCATCTACTAAATATTATTTCATGTCATCATCTATGTGTGTTTTCTGGAGGCATACATAAAACCTAATATTACATAGGATACGCACCTCTTTCACAGTGAACAGAGCTGGCCACCTGCTTTTGAACTCTGCAATCACTGGCTCTCCTTGAAGAACTTCTTACCTTCTGTATGAAAAAGTTTTCTCCATTTTCTCAGTAACAACATGCTCATTGTTTCTTTTGGTAATTTCTGAAAGTATTGCAACTCTTTCATTTTCCAGACTGTCAGCGGTTGTTCCTTTTGGATGAGGTGGACAATAATTCACTTCGGCTCGACGAGGTTTTTTAACATTTAATGCTGCTTGACTTTTGTCAGCAGACCTGTTCTTCATTAAGTTTATAGTCACCTCAGCACACCCCAGGCCTCTTAGTCTGGTTCGGAAATTGGCCATTTTATACTTTAGGCTTATCTTCCACCAGTAACAGCCGTTGAAAGACCCTTGCTCTCTCAAACGCGGGTGCTTTTTCACAAGGGCTTCAGCAACATCTTTGAGATCATTGTCTGTTGGGTACGCTTTGAATTTGATAATTTCCTCTGCCAATTGGTCAAGAATTTGGGATTTCAGTTTTGGTGAGGGCTTCAAATGAATGCCACTTGTCCTGTACTCCACATTGGCCTTCTCAAGCTCAAGTTCAGTGTCGTAACTGAAATGTGGGAAAATGAGCACACTTGGCCAAACCCGCAGCCTTGTAGATGGTGACGAAGTTGGAGATGAAATGGGCTCTGTATTATCTGTGTCAGACGAGGAAATCAATGAAGGGTCTGCAAGTAGATCACCTTAAGTGTCCCCTTGTCTTTTATTTCGGAGATCTCTGACAGGATTATGAAAACATTTCCGAAATCAGCATCTTCATATTGAAGGCGAATATCTTGTTGCAATCCACAGTTTACCTTGATGGTCTGGCACAATTTTTCTACGGAGTCTGGTGTCCCTCCAAAATTAACTTCCTGGCGTCATCTTCACCTAGGATTATCCTCAATCTTATAGGCTGGGTCATTGTGTACACCTGAATATTGAAAACATTAGGTCATTATTTCAGAATGACAAAATGTATAGGCACGTAGACCAGCAACGGTAACAGTGCCTTGTCTCTCAAGAGTATAACAGTGCTATCTGTACCACTCAGTTTACGAGATATTATGATTTCACTTTTACTTATACTAAATTATTTCCCAAAATTACTTTTACTGCAGGTCTATCTATTTCTGGGGAAGTCAAAATTGTGGTTTGCCAAGGACAAAGAGTGAATATTGTAAATGTTTTTAAACAGATTTCAATCACCCTAGTGTGAAGAATGATTGAGACTTTATTTGCCAAGTATGGGATGTATTGAAAAATAAGTACTTACAAACGCTACTTCCGTTTTCCCTGTGAGTCAATGTGTCTCTTCAAAGTAACCAGATGCATGCCTCCAACTGAATAGGCAGCTAATGAGTAGTCATCTACCAGTTCCCCATGCTCAATGAGAGCCACCTCTCTCACATGTGACGTGTTCAACTCAAAAGCTCTAAAGTGCTCTCTATACCAAGCAGACAGCTTTTTTACCAGAAAATGTATCTTGCCTTGCAAAATTTCAGAAAACTCAGGCAGACCAAATGATTGCCCATGGACAACAATCATGCCTTTGCTATAGTTCATACCACAGTATGACATTTTTTGCAATGTGGACATCAA
>JAFDVH010000147.1:0-10000 GCA_019176425.1 Megalops atlanticus
GATATTCACTCAACAGAAAGTTTCACAAAAAGGCCAGAAATGCTCTCAAATGCACTTTCAGAGTCCAAAAACGTGATTCTCAGCGCAGTTATTCACTCAACACAGAGTTTACACTCGATGTCCAGAAACATTGTCAAATGCACTTTCAGAGTCCAAAAAAGTGATTCTTGCTGCACATATTCACTCAACACAGAGTTTACACTCGATGGCCAGAAACATTGTCAAAGGCACTTTCGGAGTGCAAAAAAGTGATTCTTACTGCAGATATTCACTCAACACAGATTTTCCACTGGAAGGCCAGAAACGCTCTCAAATGCACTTTAGGAGTCCAAAAAAGTGATTCTTAGTCAGAGATATTCACTCAACACAGAGTTTCCACTAGATGGCCAGAAACGCTCTCAAATGCACTTTCAGAGTCCAAAAAAGTGATTCTTCCTGCAGATATTCACTCAACACAGAGTTTCCACTGGAAGGCCAGAAACGCTCTCAAATGCACTTTCAGAGTCCAAAAAAGTGATTCTTAGTGCAGATATTCACTCAACACAGAGTTTCCACTGAAAGGCCAGAAACGCTCTCAAATGCATTTTCAGAGTCCTAAAAAGTGATTCTTTGTGCAGATATTCACTCAACACAGAGTTTACACTGGAAGGCCAGTAACGCTCTCAAATGAACTTCGGAGTCCAAAAAGTGATTCTTACTGCAGATATTCACTCAACACAGAGTTTCCACTGGAAGGCCAGAAACACTCTCAAATAAACTTTCTGAGACCAAAAAAGTGATTCTTAGTGCGGATATTCACTCAACAGAAAGTTTCCACAAAAAGGCCAGAAACGCTCTGAAATGCATTTTCAGACCCAAAAAAAGTGATTGTTAGTGGAGATATTCACTCAACACAGAGTTTTAGGAGAAGGCCAGAAACTCTCTCAGAAGCACTTCTGAGTCCAAAACAGTGATTCTTAGTGCAGATATTCACTCAACACAAAGTTTCCACTGGAAGACCAGAAACACTCTCAAATGCATTTTCAGAGTCCAAAAAAGTGATTCTTTGTGCAGATATTCACTCAACACAGAGTTTTCACTGGAACGCCAGAAACGCTCTCAAATGCACTTTCAGAGTCCAAAAAAGTGATATTAAGTGCAGATATTCACTCACCACAGAGTTTCCAGGAGAAGGCCAGAAACTCTCTCTGAAGCACTTTCAGAGTCCAAAACAATGATTCTTAGTGCAGATATTCACTCAACACAGAGTTTCCACTGGAAGGCCAGAAACGCTCTCAAATGCATTTTCAGAGTCCTAAAAAGTGATTCTTCGTGCAGATATTCACTCAACACAGAGTTTCCACTGGAAGGCCAGAAACGCTCCCAAATGCACTTTCGGAGTACAAAAACGTGATTCTTAGTCAGAGATATTTACTCAACACAGAGTTTACACTAGATGGCCAGAAACGCTGTCAAATGCACTTTCAGAGTGCAAAGAAGTGATTCTTCTTGCAGATATTCACTCAACACAGATTTTCCACTGGAAGGCCAGAAACGCTCCCAAATGCAGTTTAGGAGTCCAAAAAAGGGATTCTTAGTGAGAGATATTTACTCAACACAGAGTTTCCACTAGATGGCCAGAAACGCTCTCAAATGCACTTTCGGAGTCCAAAAAAGTGATTCTTTGTGCAGATATTCACTCAACACAGAGTCTCCACTGGAAGGTCAGAAACGCTCTCAAATGCACTATCAGAGTCCAAAAAAGTGATTCTTACTGCAGATATTCACTCAAAACAGACTTTCCACTAGAAAGCCAGAAACGCTCTCAAATGCACTTTCAGAGTCCAAAAAAGTGATTCTTAGTGCAGATATTCGCTCAACACAGAGTTTCCACTGGAAGGCCAGAAACGCTCTCAAATGCATTTTCAGAGTTCTAAAAAGTGATTCTTACTGCAGATATTCACTCAACACAGAGTTTCCACTGAAAGGCCAGAAACGCTCTCAAATGAACTTTGAGTCCAAAAGTGATTCTTAGTGCAGATATTCACTCAACACAGAGTTTCCACTGATAGGCCAGAAACGCTCTCAAATGCACTTTCTGAGTCCAAAAAGTGATTGTTAGTGCAGATATTCACTCAACACAGAGTTTCCACTGAAAGGCCAGAAACGCTCTCAAATGCACTTTAGGAGTCCAAAAAAGTGATTCTTAGAGAGAGATATTTACTCAACACAGAGTTTCCACTAGATGGCCAGAAACGCTCTCAAATGCACTTTCAGAGTCCAAAAAAGTGATTCTTACTGCAGATATTCACTCAACACAGAGTTTCCACTGGAAGGCCAGAAACGCTATCAAATGCACTTTCTGAGACCAAAAAAGCGATTCTTAGCACAGATATTCACTCAACATAAAGTTTCACAAAAAGGCCAGAAACGCTCTCAAATGCACTTTCAGAGTCCAAAAACGTGATTCTCAGCGCAGTTATTCACTCAACACAGAGTTTACACTCGATGTCCAGAAACATTGTCAAATGCACTTTCGGAGTCCGAAAAAGTGATTCTTACTGCAGATATTCACTCAACACAGAGTTTCCACTGGAAAGCCAGAAACGCTCTCAAATGCATTTTCAGAGTCCAAAAAAGTGATTCTTACTGCAGATATTCATTCAACACAGAGTTTCCACTGGAAGGCCAGTAACGCTCTCAAATGAACTTTCGGAGTCCAAAAACGTGATTCTTAGTGAGAGATATTTACTCAACACAGAGTTTCCACTAGATGGCCAGAAACGCTCTCAAATGCACTTTCGGAGTCCAAAAAAGTGATTCTTACTGCAGATATTCACTAAACACAGAGTTTCCACTGGAAAGCCAGAAACACTCTCAAATGCACTTTCAGAGTCCAAAAAAAGTGATACCTACTGCAGATATTCACTCAACACAGATTTTCCACTGGAAGTCCAGTAACGCTCTCAAATGAACTTTGAGTCCAAAAAGTGATTGTTAGTGCAGATATTCACTCAACACAGAGTTTCCACTGGAAGGCCAGAAACGCTCTCAAATGCACTTTTAGAGTCCAAAAAGTGATTCTTACTGCAGATATTCACTCAACACAGAGTTTCCACTGGAAGGCCAGAAATGCTCTCAAATGAACTTTGAGTCCAAAAAGTGATTCTTAGTGCAGATATTCACTTAACACAGAGTTTCCACTGATAGGCCAGTAACGCTCTCAAATGCACTTTCAGTGTACAAAAACGTGATTCTCAGCGCAGTTATTCACTCAACATAGATTTTCCACTGGAAGGCCAGAAACGCTCTCAAATGCACTTTAGGAGTCCAAAAAGTGATTCTTAGTGAGAGATATTTACTCAACACAGAGTTTCCACTAGATGGCCAGAAACGCTCTCAAATGCACTTTCGGAGTCCAAAAAAGTGATTCTTAGTGCAGATATTCAATCAACACAGATTTTCCACTGGAAGGCCAGAAACGCTCTCAAATGCACTTTAGGAGTCCAAAAAATTGATTCTTAGAGAGAGATATTTACTCAACACAGAGTTTCCACTAGATGGCCAGAAACGCTCTCAAATGCACTTTCAGAGTCCAAAAAGTGTTTCTTACTGCAGATATTCACTCAACACAGAGTTTCCACTGGAAGGCCAGAAACGCTCTCAAATGCACTTTCAGAGTCCAAAAAGTGATTCTTAGTGCAGATATTCACTCAACACAGAGTTTCCACTGGAAGGCCAGAAACACTCTCAAATGCACTTTCAGAGTCCTAAAAGTGATTCTTTGTGCAGATATTCACTCAACACAGAGTTTACACTGGAAGGCCAGTAACGCTCTCAAATGAACTTTCGGAGTCCAAAAAGTGATTCTTAGTGCAGATATTTACTCAACACAGATTTTCCACTGGAAGGTCAGAAACGCTCTCAAATAAACTGTCTGAGAAAAAAGTGATTCTTTCTGCAGATATTCACTCAACACAGATTTTCCACTGGAAGGCCAGAAACGCTCTCAAATGCACTTTAGGAGTCCAAAAAGTGATTCTTAGTGAGAGATATTTACTCAACACAGAGTTTCACTAGATGGCCAGAAACGCTCTCAAATGCACTTTCGGAGTCCAAAAAAGTGATTCTTACTGCAGATATTCACTCAACACAGAGTTTCCACTGGAAGGCCAGAAACGCTCTCGAATGCACTTTCTGAGACCAAAAAAGTGATTCTTAGTGCAAATATTCACTCAACAGAAAGTTTCACAAAAAGGCCAGAAACGCTCTCAAATGCACTTTCAGAGTCCAAAAACGTGATTCTCAGCGCAGTTATTCACTCAACACAGAGTTTACACTCGATGTCCAGAAACATTGTCAAATGCACTTTCAGAGTCCAAAAAAGTGATTCTTGCTGCAGATATTCACTCAACACAGAGTTTCCACTGGAAAGCCAGAAACGCTCTCAAATGCATTTTCAGAGTCCAAAAAAGTGATTCTTACTGCAGATATTCACTAAACACAGAGTTTACACTCGATGGCCAGAAACATTGTCAAAGGCACTTTCAGAGTACAAAAAAGTGATTCTTACTGCAGATATTCACTCAACACAGAGTTTCCACTGGAAGGCCAGAAATGCTCTCAAATGAACTTTGAGTCCAAAAAGTGATTCTTAGTGCAGATATTCACTCAACACAGAGTTTCCACTGATAGGCCAGAAACGCTCTCAAATGCACTTTCTGAGTCCAAAAAAGTGATTGTTAGTGCATATATTCACTCAACATAGAGTTTCCACTAAAAGGCCAGAAACGCTCTCAAATGCATTTTCAGACCCAAAAAAGTGATTGTTAGTGCAGATATTCACTCAACACAGAGTTTTTAGAGAAGGCCAGAAACTCTCTCAGAAGCACTTCTGAGTCCAAAACAGTGATTCTTAGTGCAGATATTCACTCAACACAGAGTTTCCATTGGAAGACCAGAAACGCTCTCAAATGCATTTTCAGAGTCCAAAAAGTGATTCTTTGTGCAGATATTCACTCAACACGGAGTTTTCCACAAAAAGGCCAGAAACGCTCTCAAATGCACTTTCAGAGTCCAAAAAGTGATACTAAGTGCAGATATTCACTCAACACAGAGTTTCCAGGAGAAGGCCAGAAACTCTCTCAGAAGCACTTTCAGAGTCTAAAACAGTGATTCTTACTGCAGATATTCACTCAACACAGAGTTTCCACTGGTAGGCCAGTAACCCTCTCAAATGAACTTTGGAGTACAAAAAGTGATTCTTAGTGCAGATATTGACTCAACACAGAGTTTCCACTGGAAGGCCAGAAACGCTCTCAAATGCACTTTTGGAGGCCAAAAAAGTGATTCTTAGTGCAGATATTCACTCAACACAGAGTTTCCACAAAAAGGCCAGAGACGCTCTCAAATGCACTTTCGGAGTCCAAAAAAGTGATTCTTACTGCAGATATTCACTCAACACAGAGTCTCCACTGGAAGGTCAGAAACGCTCTCAAATGCACTATCAGAGTCCAAAAAAGTGATTCTTACTGCAGATATTCACTCAAAACAGACTTTCCACTAGAAAGCCAGAAACGCTCTCAAATGCACTTTCAGAGTCCAAAAAAGTGATTCTTAGTGCAGATATTCGCTCAACACAGAGTTTCCACTGGAAGGCCAGAAACGCTCTCAAATGCATTTTCAGAGTTCTAAAAAGTGATTCTTACTGCAGATATTCACTCAACACAGAGTTTCCACTGAAAGGCCAGAAACGCTCTCAAATGAACTTTCGGAGTCCAAAAAAGTGATTCTTAGTGCAGATATTCACTCAACACAGAGTTTCCACTGATAGGCCAGAAACGCTCTCAAATGCACTTTCTGAGTCCAAAAAGTGATTGTTAGTGCAGATATTCACTCAACACAGAGTTTCCACTGAAAGGCCAGAAACGCTCTCAAATGCACTTTAGAGTCCAAAAAGTGATTCTTAGAGAGAGATATTTACTCAACACAGAGTTTCCACTAGATGGCCAGAAACGCTCTCAAATGCACTTTCAGAGTCCAAAAAAGTGATTCTTACTGCAGATATTCACTCAACACAGAGTTTCCACTGGAAGGCCAGAAACGCTATCAAATGCACTTTCTGAGACCAAAAAGCGATTCTTAGCACAGATATTCACTCAACATAAAGTTTCACAAAAAGGCCAGAAACGCTCTCAAATGCACTTTCAGAGTCCAAAACGTGATTCTCAGCGCAGTTATTCACTCAACACAGAGTTTACACTCGATGTCCAGAAACATTGTCAAATGCACTTTCGGAGTCCAAAAAGTGATTCTTACTGCAGATATTCACTCAACACAGAGTTTCCACTGGAAAGCCAGAAACGCTCTCAAATGCATTTTCAGAGTCCAAAAAGTGATTCTTACTGCAGATATTCATTCAACACAGAGTTTCCACTGGAAGGCCAGTAACGCTCTCAAATGAACTTTCGGAGTCCAAAACGTGATTCTTAGTGAGAGATATTTACTCAACACAGAGTTTCCACTAGATGGCCAGAAACGCTCTCAAATGCACTTTGGAGTCCAAAAAGTGATTCTTACTGCAGATATTCACTAAACACAGAGTTTCCACTGGAAAGCCAGAAACACTCTCAAATGCACTTTCAGAGTCCAAAAAGTGATACCTACTGCAGATATTCACTCAACACAGATTTTCCACTGGAAGTCCAGTAACGCTCTCAAATGAACTTTCGGAGTCCAAAAAAGTGATTGTTAGTGCAGATATTCACTCAACACAGAGTTTCCACTGGAAGGCCAGAAACGCTCTCAAATGCACTTTAGGAGTCCAAAAAAGTGATTCTTACTGCAGATATTCACTCAACACAGAGTTTCCACTGGAAGGCCAGAAATGCTCTCAAATGAACTTTCGGAGTCCAAAAAAGTGATTCTTAGTGCAGATATTCACTTAACACAGAGTTTCCACTGATAGGCCAGTAACGCTCTCAAATGCACTTTCAGTGTACAAAAACGTGATTCTCAGCGCAGTTATTCACTCAACATAGATTTTCCACTGGAAGGCCAGAAACGCTCTCAAATGCACTTTAGGAGTCCAAAAAAGTGATTCTTAGTGAGAGATATTTACTCAACACAGAGTTTCCACTAGATGGCCAGAAACGCTCTCAAATGCACTTTCGGAGTCCAAAAAAGTGATTCTTAGTGCAGATATTCAATCAACACAGATTTTCCACTGGAAGGCCAGAAACGCTCTCAAATGCACTTTAGGAGTCCAAAAAATTGATTCTTAGAGAGAGATATTTACTCAACACAGAGTTTCCACTAGATGGCCAGAAACGCTCTCAAATGCACTTTCAGAGTCCAAAAAAAGTGATTCTTACTGCAGATATTCACTCAACACAGAGTTTCCACTGGAAGGCCAGAAACGCTCTCAAATGCACTTTGGGAGTCCAAATCACAGTTTCCACTGGAAGGCCAGAAACACTCTCAAATGCACTTTCAGAGTCCTAAAAAGTGATTCTTTGTGCAGATATTCACTCAACACAGAGTTTACACTGGAAGGCCAGTAACGCTCTCAAATGAACTTTCGGAGTCCAAAAAGTGATTCTTAGTGCAGATATTTACTCAACACAGATTTTCCACTGGAAGGTCAGAAACGCTCTCAAATAAACTGTCTGAGAAAAAGTGATTCTTTCTGCAGATATTCACTCAACACAGATTTTCCACTGGAAGGCCAGAAACGCTCTCAAATGCACTTTAGGAGTCCAAAAAGTGATTCTTAGTGAGAGATATTTACTCAACACAGAGTTTCCACTAGATGGCCAGAAACGCTCTCAAATGCACTTTCGGAGTCCAAAAAGTGATTCTTACTGCAGATATTCACTCAACACAGAGTTTCCACTGGAAGGCCAGAAACGCTCTCGAATGCACTTTCTGAGACCAAAAAAGTGATTCTTAGTGCAAATATTCACTCAACAGAAAGTTTCACAAAAAGGCCAGAAACGCTCTCAAATGCACTTTCAGAGTCCAAAACGTGATTCTCAGCGCAGTTATTCACTCAACACAGAGTTTACACTCGATGTCCAGAAACATTGTCAAATGCACTTTCAGAGTCCAAAAAGTGATTCTTGCTGCAGATATTCACTCAACACAGAGTTTCCACTGGAAAGCCAGAAACGCTCTCAAATGCATTTTCAGAGTCCAAAAAGTGATTCTTACTGCAGATATTCACTAAACACAGAGTTTACACTCGATGGCCAGAAACATTGTCAAAGGCACTTTCAGAGTACAAAAAAGTGATTCTTACTGCAGATATTCACTCAACACAGAGTTTCCACTGGAAGGCCAGAAATGCTCTCAAATGAACTTTCGGAGTCCAAAAAGTGATTCTTAGTGCAGATATTCACTCAACACAGAGTTTCCACTGATAGGCCAGAAACGCTCTCAAATGCACTTTCTGAGTCCAAAAAAGTGATTGTTAGTGCATATATTCACTCAACATAGAGTTTCCACTAAAAGGCCAGAAACGCTCTCAAATGCATTTTCAGACCCAAAAAAAGTGATTGTTAGTGCAGATATTCACTCAACACAGAGTTTTTAGGAGAAGGCCAGAAACTCTCTCAGAAGCTCTTCTGAGTCCAAAACAGTGATTCTTAGTGCAGATATTCACTCAACACAGAGTTTCCATTGGAAGACCAGAAACGCTCTCAAATGCATTTTCAGAGTCCAAAAAAGTGATTCTTTGTGCAGATATTCACTCAACACGGAGTTTTCACAAAAAGGCCAGAAACGCTCTCAAATGCACTTTCAGAGTCCAAAAAGTGATACTAAGTGCAGATATTCACTCAACACAGAGTTTCCAGGAGAAGGCCAGAAACTCTCTCAGAAGCACTTTCAGAGTCTAAAACAGTGATTCTTACTGCAGATATTCACTCAACACAGAGTTTCCACTGGTAGGCCAGTAACCCTCTCAAATGAACTTTGGAGTACAAAAAGTGATTCTTAGTGCAGATATTGACTCAACACAGAGTTTCCACTGGAAGGCCAGAAACGCTCTCAAATGCACTTTTGGAGGCCAAAAAAGTGATTCTTAGTGCAGATATTCACTCAACACAGAGTTTCCACAAAAAGGCCAGAGACGCTCTCAAATGCACTTTCGGAGTCCAAAAAGTGATTCTTCGTGCAGATATTCACTCAACACAGAGTTTTCACTGGAAGACCATGAACGCTCTCAAATGCACTTTCAGAGTCCAAAAAGTGATTCTTAGTGCAAATATTCACTCAACACAGAGTTTCCAGGAGAAGGCCAGAAACGCTCTCAAATGCACTTTCGGAGCCCAAAAAAGTGATTCTTCGTGCAGATATTCACTCAACACAGAGTTTTCACTGGAAGACCATAAACGCTCTCAAATGCACTTTCAGAGTCCAAAAAAGTGATTGTTAGTGCAGATATTCACTCAACACAGAGTTTCCAGGAGAAGGCCAGAAACTCTCTCAAAAGCACTCTCTGAGTCCAAAACAGTGATTCTTAGTGCAGATATTCACTCAACACAGAGTTTCCACTGGAAGGCCAGAAACGCTCTCAAATGCATTTTCAGAGTCCAAAAAATTAATTCTTCGTGCAGATATTCACTCAACACAGATTTTCCACTGGAAGGCCAGAAACGCTCTCAAATGCACTTTAGGAGTCCAAAAAAGTGATTCTTAGTGAGAGATATTTACTCAACACAGAGTTTCCACTAGATGGCGAGAAACGCTCTCAAATGCACTTTCGGAGTCCAAAAAAGTGATTCTTACTGCAGATATTCAATCAACACAGATTTTCCACTGGAAGGCCAGAAACGCTCTCAAATGCACTTTAGGAGTCCAAAAAATTGATTCTTAGAGAGAGATATTTACTCAACACAGACTTTCCACTGGAAAGCCAGAAACGCTCTCAAATGCACTTTCAGAGTCCAAAAAAGTGATTCTTAGTGCAGATATTCGCTCAACACAGAGTTTCCACTGGAAGGCCAGAAACGCTCTCAAA
>JAFDVH010000038.1:0-70221 GCA_019176425.1 Megalops atlanticus
AAGGCCAGTAACGCTCTCAAATGAACTTTTGCAGTCCAAAAACGTGATTCTTACTGCAGATATTCACTCAACACAGAGTTTTCACTGGAAGGCCAGAAACGCTCTCAAAAGCACTTTCAGTGTCCAAAAAAATGATTCTTAGTGCAGATATTCACTCAACACAGAGTTCCACAAGAAGGCAAGAAACGCTCTCAAATGCACTTTCAGAGTCCAAAAAGTGTTTCTCACTGCAGATATTCACTCAACACAGAGTTTTCACTGGAAGGCCAGAAACGCTCTCAAAAGCACTTTCAGAGTCCAAAAAAGTGATTCTTAGTGCAGATATTCACTCAACACAGAGTTCCACAAGATGGCCAGAAACGCTCTCAGAAGCACTTTCTGAGTCCAAAAAGTGTTTCTCACTGCAGATATTCACTCAACACAGAGTTTCCACTGGAAGACCAGAAACTCTCTCAGAAGCACTTTCTGAGTCCAAAAAAGTGATTCTTAGTGCAGATATTCGTTCAACACAGAGTTTCCACTGGAAGGCCAGAAACGCTCTCAAATGCACTTTCTGAGACCAAAAAAGTGACTCTTAGTACAGATATTCACTCAACAGAGAGTTTCCACCAGAAGGCCAGAAACGCTCACAAATCCACTTTCAGAGTCCCAAAACGTGATTCTCAGCGCAATTATTCACTCAACACAGAGTTTACAGTAGATGGCCAGAAACGCTCTCAACTGCACTTTCAGAGTCCAAAAAAGTGAATCTTACTGCAGATATTCACTCAACACAGAGTTTCCACTGGAAGGCCAGAAACGCTCTCACATGCACTTTCAAAGGCCAAAAATTGATTCTCACTGCAGATATTCACTCAACACAGAGTTTCCACTGGAAGGCCAGAAACTCTCTCAAATGCACTTTCAAAGGCCAAAAATTGATTCTCACTGCAGATATTCACTCAACACAGAGTTTACACTGGAAGGCCAGAAATGCTCTCAAATGCACTTTCAGAGTCCAAATGACTGATACTTAGTGCAGATATTCACTCAACACAGAGTTTCCAGGAGAAGGCCAGAAACTCTCTCAGAAGCACTTTCTGAGTTCAAAACAGGCATTCTTACTGCAGATATTCACTCAATACAGAGTTTACAGGAGAATGCTAGGAACGCTCTCAAATGCACTTTCAGAGCCAAAAAAGTGATTCTTAATGCAGATATTCAGTCAACACAGAGCTTCCACAAGAAGGCCAGAAACTCTCTCAGAAGCACTTTCTGAGTCCAAAAAAGTGATTCTTAGTACAGATATTCACTCAACACAGAGTTTACAGTAGATGGCCAGAAACGCTCTCAAATGCACTTTCAGAGTCCAAAAAAGTGATTTTTAGTGCAGATATTCACTCAACACAGAGTTTCCACTGGAAGGCCAGAAACGCTCTGAGAAACACTTTCTGAGTTCAAAACAGGGATTCTTACTGCAGATATTCACTCAACACAGAGTTGCCACTGGAAGGCCAGAAACGCTCTCGAATGCATTTTCAGAGTCCAAAAACGTGATTCTTCGTGCAGATATTCACTCAACACAGAGTGTTCACTGGAAGGCCAGAAACGCTCTCAAATGAACTTTAGGAGTCCAATAAAGTGATTCTTAGTGCAGATATTCACTCAACACAGAGTTTCCACTGAAAGGCCAAAAACGCTCTCAAATGCATTTTCAGAGTCCAAAAAATTGATTCTTTGTGCAGATATTCACTCCACACAGAGTTTCCAGTAGAAGGCCAGTAACGCTGTCAAATGAACTTTCTGAGTCCAAAAACGTGATTCTTACTGCAGATATTCACTCAACACAGAGTTTTCACTGGAAGGCCAGAAACGCTCTCAAAAGCACTTTCAGTGTCCAAAAAAGTGATTCTTAGTGCAGATATTCACTCAACACAGAGTTCCACAAGAAGGCAAGAAACGCTCTCAAATGCACTTTCGGAGTCCAAAAAAGTTATTTTTAGTGCAGATATTCACTCAACACAGAGTTTCCACTGAAAGGCCAGACACGCTCTCAAAAGCACTTTCAGTGTCCAAAAAAGTGATTCTTAGTGCAGATATTCACTCAACACAGAGTTCCACAAGAAGGCAGAAACGCTCTCAGAAGCACTTTCAGAGTCCAAAAAAGTGTTTCTCACTGCAGATATTCACTCAACACAGAGTTTTCACTGGAAGGCCAGAAACGCTCTCAGAAGCACTTTCAGAGTCCAAAAAAGTGATTCTTAGTGCAGATATTCACTCAACACAGAGTTCCACAAGATGGCCAGAAACGCTCTCAGAAGCACTTTCTGAGTCCAAAAAAGTGTTTCTCACTGCAGATATTCACTCAACACAGAGTTTCCACTGGAAGACCAGAAACTCTCTCAGAAGCACTTTCTGAGTCCAAAAAAGTGATTCTTAGTGCAGATATTCGTTCAACACAGAGTTTCCACTGGAAGGCCAGAAACGCTCTCAAATGCACTTTCTGAGACCAAAAAAGTGACTCTTAGTACAGATATTCACTAAACAGAGAGTTTCCACCAGAAGGCCAGAAACGCTCACAAATCCACTTTCAGAGTCCCAAAAAGTGATTCTCAGCGCAATTATTCACTCAACACAGAGTTTACAGTAGATGGCCAGAAACGCTCTGAACTGCACTTTCAGAGTCCAAAAAAGTGAATCTTACTGCAGATATTCACTCAACACAGAGTTTCCACTGGAAGGCCAGAAACGCTCTCACATGCACTTTCAGAGTCCAAAAAAGTGATTTTTAGTGCAGATATTCACTCAACACAGAGTTTCCACTGGAAGGCCAGAAACTCTCTCAAATGCACTTTCAAAGGCCAAAAATTGATTCTCACTGCAGATATTCACTCAACACAGAGTTTACACTGGAAGGCCAGAAATGCTCTCAAATGCACTTTCAGAGTCCAAATGACTGATACTTAGTGCAGATATTCACTCAACACAGAGTTTCCAGGAGAAGGCCAGAAACTCTCTCAGAAGCACTTTCTGAGTTCAAAAAGGCATTCTTACTGCAGATATTCACTCAATACAGAGTTTACAGGAGAATGCTAGGAACGCTCTCAAATGCACTTTCAGAGCCAAAAAAGTGATTCTTAATGCAGATATTCAGTCAACACAGAGCTTCCACAAGAAGGCCAGAAACTCTCTCAGAAGCACTTTCTGAGTCCAAAAAAGTGATTCTTAGTACAGATATTCACTCAACACAGAGTTTACAGTAGATGGCCAGAAACGCTCTCGAATGCACTTTCAGAGTCCAAAAAGTGATTTTTAGTGCAGATATTCACTCAACACAGAGTTTCCACTGGAAGGCCAGAAACGCTCTGAGAAACACTTTCTGAGTTCAAAACAGGGATTCTTACTGCAGATATTCACTCAACACAGAGTTTCCACTGGAAGGCCAGAAACGCTCTCGAATGCATTTTCAGAGTCCAAAAACGTGATTCTTCGTGCAGATATTCACTCAACACAGAGTGTTTACTGGAAGGCCAGAAACGCTCTCAAATGAACTTTCGGAGTCCAATAAAGTGATTCTTAGTGCAGATATTCACTCAACACAGAGTTTCCACTGAAAGGCCAGAAACGCTCTCAAATGCACTTTCAGAGTCCAAAAATTGATTCTCACTGCAGATATTCACTCAACACACAGTTTTCACTGGAAGGCCAGAAACGCTCTCAGAAGCACTTTCAGAGTCCAAAAAAGTGATTCTTAGTGCAGATATTCACTCAACACAGAGTTCCACAAGAAGGCCAGAAACGCTCTCAGAAGCACTTTCTGAGTCCAAAAATTGATTTTCACTGCAGATATTCACTCAACACAGAGTTTTCACTGGAAGGCCAGAAACGCTCTCAAATGCATTTTCAGAGTCCAAAAAAGTGATTGTTAGTGGAGATATTCACTCCACACAGAGTTTCCAGTAGAAGGCCAGTAACGCTCTCAAATGCACTTTCAGAGTCCAAAAAAGTGATTTTTAGTGCAGATATTCACTAAACACAGAGTTTCCAATGGAAGGCCTGAAACGCTCTCAAATGAACTTTCGGAGTCCAAAAAAGTGATTCTTAGTGCAGATATTCGTTCAACACAGAGTTTCCACTGAAAGGTTAGGAACGCTCTCAAATGCACTTTCAGAGTGCAAAAAAGTGATTCTTAGTGCAGATATTCACTCAACACAGAGTTTCCACTGAAAGGCCAAAAACGCTCTCAAATGCATTTTCAGAGTCCAAAAAATTGATTCTTAGTGCAGATATTCACTCCACACAGAGTTTCCAGTAGAAGGCCAGTAACGCTCTCAAATGAACTTTCTGAGTCCAAAAACGTGATTCTTACTGCAGATATTCACTCAACACAGAGTTTTCACTGGAAGGCCAGAAACGCTCTCAAAAGCACTTTCAGTGTCCAAAAAAGTGATTCTTAGTGCAGATATTCACTCAACACAGAGTTCCACAAGAAGGCAAGAAACGCTCTCAAATGCACTTTCGGAGTCCAAAAATTGATTTTTAGTGCAGATATTCACTCAACACAGAGTTTCCACTGAAAGGCCAGACACGCTCTCAAACGCACTTTCAGAGTCCAAAAAAGTGATTTTCACTGCAGATATTCACTCAACACAGAGTTTTCACTGGAAGGCCAGAAACGCTCTCAAATGCATTTTCAGAGTCCAAAAATTGATTCTTACTGCATATATTCACTCCACACAGAGTTTCCAGTAGAAGGCCAGTAACGCTCTCAAATGAACTTTTGGAGTCCAAAAACGTGATTCTTACTGCAGATATTCACTCAACACAGAGTTTTCACTGGAAGGCCAGAAACGCTCTCAAAAGCACTTTCAGTGTCCAAAAAAGTGATTCTTAGTGCAGATATTCACTCAACACAGAGTTCCACAAGAAGGCAAGAAACGCTCTCAGAAGCACTTTCAGAGTCCAAAAAAGTGTTTCTCACTGCAGATATTCACTCAACACAGAGTTTTCACTGGAAGGCCAGAAACGCTCTCAGAAGCACTTTCAGAGTCCAAAAAAGTGATTCTTAGTGCAGATATTCACTCAACACAGAGTTCCACAAGATGGCCAGAAACGCTCTCAGAAGCACTTTCTGAGTCCAAAAAAGTGTTTCTCACTGCAGATATTCACTCAACACAGAGTTTCCACTGGAAGACCAGAAACTCTCTCAGAAGCACTTTCTGAGTCCAAAAAAGTGATTCTTAGTGCAGATATTCGTTCAACACAGAGTTTCCACTGGAAGGCCAGAAACGCTCTGAGAAACACTTTCTGAGTTCAAAACAGGGATTCTTACTGCAGATATTCACTCAACACAGAGTTTCCACTGGAAGGCCAGAAACGCTCTCGAATGCATTTTCAGAGTCCAAAAACGTGATTCTTCGTGCAGATATTCACTCAACACAGAGTGTTTACTGGAAGGCCAGAAACGCTCTCAAATGAACTTTCGGAGTCCAATAAAGTGATTCTTAGTGCAGATATTCACTCAACACAGAGTTTCCACTGAAAGGCCAGAAACGCTCTCAAATGCACTTTCAGAGTCCAAAAATTGATTCTCACTGCAGATATTCACTCAACACACAGTTTTCACTGGAAGGCCAGAAAACGCTCTCAGAAGCACTTTCAGAGTCCAAAAGTGATTCTTAGTGCAGATATTCACTCAACACAGAGTTCCACAAGAAGGCCAGAAACGCTCTCAGAAGCACTTTCTGAGTCCAAAAGTGATTTTCACTGCAGATATTCACTCAACACAGAGTTTTCACTGGAAGGCCAGAAACGCTCTCAAATGCATTTTCAGAGTCCAAAAAGTGATTGTTAGTGGAGATATTCACTCCACACAGAGTTTCCAGTAGAAGGCCAGTAACGCTCTCAAATGCACTTTCAGAGTCCAAAAAAGTGATTTTTAGTGCAGATATTCACTAAACACAGAGTTTCCAATGGAAGGCCTGAAACGCTCTCAAATGAACTTTCAGAGTCCAAAAAAGTGATTCTTAGTGCAGATATTCGTTCAACACAGAGTTTCCACTGAAAGGTTAGGAACGCTCTCAAATGCACTTTCAGAGTGCAAAAAAGTGATTCTTAGTGCAGATATTCACTCAACACAGAGTTTCCACTGAAAGGCCAAAAACGCTCTCAAATGCATTTTCAGAGTCCAAAAAATTGATTCTTAGTGCAGATATTCACTCCACACAGAGTTTCCAGTAGAAGGCCAGTAACGCTCTCAAATGAACTTTCTGAGTCCAAAAACGTGATTCTTACTGCAGATATTCACTCAACACAGAGTTTTCACTGGAAGGCCAGAAACGCTCTCAAAAGCACTTTCAGTGTCCAAAAAAGTGATTCTTAGTGCAGATATTCACTCAACACAGAGTTCCACAAGAAGGCAAGAAACGCTCTCAAATGCACTTTCGGAGTCCAAAAAAGTTATTTTTTGTGCAGATATTCACTCAACACAGAGTTTCCACTGAAAGGCCAGACACGCTCTCAAACGCACTTTCAGAGTCCAAAAAAGTGATTTTCACTGCAGATATTCACTCAACACAGAGTTTTCACTGGAAGGCCAGAAACGCTCTCAAATGAATTTTCAGAGTCCAAAAAATTGATTCTTACTGCAGATATTCACTCCACACAGAGTTTCCAGTAGAAGGCCAGTAACGCTCTCAAATGAACTTTTGGAGTCCAAAAACGTGATTCTTACTGCAGATATTCACTCAACACAGAGTTTTCACTGGAAGGCCAGAAACGCTCTCAAAAGCACTTTCAGTGTCCAAAAAAGTGATTCTTAGTGCAGATATTCACTCAACACAGAGTTCCACAAGAAGGCAAGAAACGCTCTCGGAAGCACTTTCAGAGTCCAAAAAAGTATTTCTCACTGCAGATATTCACTCAACACAGAGTTTTCACTGGAAGGCCAGAAACGCTCTCAGAAGCACTTTCAGAGTCCAAAAAACTGATTCTTCGTGCAGATATTCACTCAACACAGAGTTCCACAAGATGGCCAGAAACGCTCTCAGAAGCACTTTCTGAGTCCTAAAAAGTGTTTCTCACTGCAGATATTCACTCAACACAGAGTTTTCACTGGAAGGCCAGAAACGCTCTCAAATGCACTTTCGGAGTCCAAAAAAGTGATTTTTAGTGCAGATATTCACTCAACACAGAGTTTCCACTGAAAGGCCAGACACGCTCTCAAACGCACTTTCAGAGTCCAAAAAAGTGATTTTCACTGCAGATATTCACTCAACACAGAGTTTCCACTGAAAGACTAGGAACCTTCTCAAATGCATTTTCAGAGTCCAAAAAAGTGTTTCTCACTGCAGATATTCACTCAACACAGAGTTTCCACTGAAAGGCCAAACACGCTCTCAAACGCACTTTCAGAGTCCAAAAAAGTGATTCTCACTGCAGATATTCACTCAACACAGAGTTCCACAAGATGGCCAGAAACGCTCTCAGAAGCACTTTCTGAGTCTTAAAAAGTGTTTCTCACTGCAGATATTCACTCAACACAGAGTTTTCACTGGAAGGCCAGAAACGCTCTCAAATGCATTTTCAGAGTCCAAAAAATTGATTCTTACTGCATATATTCACTCAACACAGAGTTTCCACTGGAAGGCCAGAAAGCTCTCAAATGATCTTTCGGAGTCCAAAAAAGTGATTCTCACTGCAGATATTCGTTCAACACAGAGTTTTCACTGAAAGGTTAGGAACGCTCTCAAATGCACTTTCAGAGTCCAAAAATTGATTTTCACTGCACATATTCACTCAACACAGAGTTTTCACTGGAAGGCCAGAAACGCTCTCAAATGCATTTTCAGACCCCAAAAAATTGATTCTTACTGCATATATTCACTCCACACAGAGTTTCCAGTAGAAGGCCAGTAACGCTCTCAAATGAACTTTTGGAGTCCAAAAAAGTGATTCTTAGTGCAGATATTCACTCAACACAGAGTTTCCACTGAAAGGCTAGGAACCTTCTCAAATGCATTTTCAGAGTCCAAAAAAGTGATTGTTAGTGCATATATTCACTCCACACAGAGTTTCCAGTAGAAAGCCAGAAACGCTCTCAAATGCATTTTCAGAGTCCAAAAAATTGATTCTTACTGCATATATTCACTCCACACAGAGTTTCCAGTAGAAGGCCAGAAACGCTATCAAATGCACTTTCGGAGTCGAAAATAGTGATTTTTAGTGCAGATATTCACTCAACACATAGTTTCCACTGGAAGGCCAGAAACGCTCTCAAATGCACTTTTGGAGTCCAAAAAAGTGATTCTTAGTGCAGATATTCACTCAACACAGAGTTTCCACTGGAAGGCCCGAAACGCTCTCAAATACACTTTCAGAGTCCAAAAAAGTGATTCTTAGTGCAGATATTCACTCAACACAGAGTTTCCACTGGAAGGCCCGAAACGCTCTCAAATGCACTTTTGGAGTCCAAAAAAGTGATTCTTAGTGCAGATATTCACTCAACACAGAGTTTCCACTGAAAGACTAGGAACCTTCTCAAATGCATTTTCAGAGTCCAAAAAAGTGTTTCTCACTGCAGATATTCACTCAACACAGAGTTTCCACTGAAAGACTAGGAACCTTCTCAAATGCATTTTCAGAGTCCAAAAAAGTGTTTCTCACTGCAGATATTCACTCAACACAGAGTTTCCACTGAAAGGCCAAACACGCTCTCAAACGCACTTTCAGAGTCCAAAAAAGTGATTCTCACTGCAGATATTCACTCAACACAGAGTTCCACAAGATGGCCAGAAACGCTCTCAGAAGCACTTTCTGAGTCTTAAAAAGTGTTTCTCACTGCAGATATTCACTCAACACAGAGTTTTCACTGGAAGGCCAGAAACGCTCTCAAATGCATTTTCAGAGTCCAAAAAATTGATTCTTACTGCATATATTCACTCAACACAGAGTTTCCACTGGAAGGCCAGAAAGCTCTCAAATGATCTTTCGGAGTCCAAAAAAGTGATTCTCACTGCAGATATTCGTTCAACACAGAGTTTTCACTGAAAGGTTAGGAACGCTCTCAAATGCACTTTCAGAGTCCAAAAATTGATTTTCACTGCACATATTCACTCAACACAGAGTTTTCACTGGAAGGCCAGAAACGCTCTCAAATGCATTTTCAGACCCCAAAAATTGATTCTTACTGCATATATTCACTCCACACAGAGTTTCCAGTAGAAGGCCAGTAACGCTCTCAAATGAACTTTTGGAGTCCAAAAGTGATTCTTAGTGCAGATATTCACTCAACACAGAGTTTCCACTGAAAGGCTAGGAACCTTCTCAAATGCATTTTCAGAGTCCAAAAAAAGTGATTGTTAGTGCATATATTCACTCCACACAGAGTTTCCAGTAGAAAGCCAGAAACGCTCTCAAATGCATTTTCAGAGTCCAAAAAATTGATTCTTACTGCATATATTCACTCCACACAGAGTTTCCAGTAGAAGGCCAGAAACGCTATCAAATGCACTTTCGGAGTCGAAAATAGTGATTTTTAGTGCAGATATTCACTCAACACATAGTTTCCACTGGAAGGCCCGGAACGCTCTCAAATGCACTTTTGGAGTCCAAAAAAGTGATTCTTAGTGCAGATATTCACTCAACACAGAGTTTCCACTGGAAGGCCCGAAACGCTCTCAAATACACTTTCAGAGTCCAAAAAAGTGATTCTTAGTGCAGATATTCACTCAACACAGAGTTTCCACTGGAAGGCCCGAAACGCTCTCAAATGCACTTTTGGAGTCCAAAAAAGTGATTCTTAGTGCAGATATTCACTCAACACAGAGTTTCCACTGAAAGACTAGGAACCTTCTCAAATGCATTTTCAGAGTCCAAAAAAGTGTTTCTCACTGCAGATATTCACTCAACACAGAGTTTCCACTGAAAGACTAGGAACCTTCTCAAATGCATTTTCAGAGTCCAAAAAAGTGTTTCTCACTGCAGATATTCACTCAACACAGAGTTTTCACTGGAAGGCCAGAAACGCTCTCAAATGCGCTTTCGGAGTCCAAAAAGTGATTCTTAGTGCAGATATTCACTCAACACAGAGTTTCCACTGAAAGGCCAAAACGCTCTCAAACGCACTTTCAGAGTCCAAAAAAGTGATTCTCACTGCAGATATTCACTCAACACAGAGTTTCCACTGGAAAGCCAGAAACGCTCTCAAATGCACTTTCAGAGTCCAAAAATTGATTCTTACTGCATATATTCACTCCACACAGAGTTTCCAGTAGAAGGCCAGTAACGCTCTCAAATGAACTTTTGGAGTCCAAAAAAGTGATTCTTAGTGCAGATATTCACTCAACACAGAGTTTTCACTGGAAGGCCAGAAACGCTCTCAAAAGCACTTTCAGTGTCCAAAAAAGTGATTCTTAGTGCAGATATTCACTCAACACAGAGTTCCACAAGAAGGCAAGAAACGCTGTCAGAAGCACTTTCAGAGTCCAAAAATTGATTTTCACTGCACATATTCACTCAACACAGAGTTTCCAGTAGAAAGCCAGAAACGCTCTCAAATGCATTTTCAGAGTCCAAAAAATTGATTCTTACTGCATATATTCACTCCACACAGAGTTTCCAGTAGAAGGCCAGAAACGCTATCAAATGCACTTTCGGAGTCGAAAATAGTGATTTTTAGTGCAGATATTCACTCAACACAGAGTTTCCACTGGAAGGCCCGAAACGCTCTCAAATGCACTTTTGGAGTCCAAAAAAGTGATTCTTAGTGCAGATATTCACTCAACACAGAGTTTCCACTGGAAGGCCCGAAACGCTCTCAAATACACTTTCAGAGTCCAAAAAAGTGATTCTTAGTGCAGATATTCACTCAACACAGAGTTTCCACTGGAAGGCCAGAAACGCTCTCAAATGCACTTTTGGAGTCCAAAAAGTGATTCTTAGTGCAGATATTCACTCAACACAGAGTTTCCACTGAAAGACTAGGAACCTTCTCAAATGCATTTTCAGAGTCCAAAAAAGTGTTTCTCACTGCAGATATTCACTCAACACAGAGTTTCCAGTAGGAGGCCAGAAACGCTCTCAAATGCACTTTCAGAGTCCAAAAAAGTGATTCTTAGTGCAGATATTCACTCAACACAGATTTTCCACTGGAAGGCCAGAAACGCTCTCAAATGCACTTTCAGAGTCCAAAAAAGTGATTCTTAGTGCAGATATTCACTCAACACAGAGTTCCACAAGAAGGCAAGAAACGCTCTCAGAAGCACTTTCAGAGTCCAAAAATTGATTTTCACTGCACATATTCACTCAACACAGAGTTTTCACAAGAAGGCCAGAAACGCTCTCAAATGCACTTTCAGAGTCCAAAAAAGTGATGCTTAGTGCAGATATTCACTCAACACATAGTTTACAGTGGATGGCCGGAAACGCTCTCAAATGCACTTTCGGAGTCCAAAAAAGTGATTCTCACTGCAGATATTCACTCAACACAGAGTTTCACTGGAAACCCAGAAACGCTCTCAAATGCACTTTCTGAGTCCAAAAATTGATTTTCACTGCAGATATTCACTCAACACAGAGTTTTCACTGGAAGGCCAGAAACGCTCTCAAATGCATTTTCAGAGTCCAAAAAATTGATTCTTACTGCATATATTCACTCCACACAGAGATTCCAGTAGAAGGCCAGTAACGCTCTCAAATGAACTTTTGGAGTCCAAAAGTGATTCTTAGTGCAGATATTCACTCAACACAGAGTTTCCACTGAAAGGCTAGGAACCTTCTCAAATGCATTTTCAGAGTCCAAAAGTGATTCTCACTGCATATATTCACTCAACACAGAGTTTCCAGTAGGAGGCCAGAAACGCTCTCAAATGCACTTTCAGAGTCCAAAAGTGATTCTTAGTGCAGATATTCACTCAACACAGATTTTCCACTGGAAGGCCACAAACGCTCTCAAATGCACTTTCAGAGTCCAAAAAGTGATTCTTAGTGCAGATATTCACTCAACACAGAGTTTCCAGTAGAAGGCCAGTAACACTGTCAAATGAACTTTGGAGACCAAAAAGTGATTCTTAGTGTAGATATTCACTCAACACAGATTTTCCACTGGAAGGCCAGAAACGCTCTCAAATGCACTTTCAAAGTCCAAAAAATTGATTCTCACTGTAGATATTCACTCAACACAGAGTTCTCACTGGAAAGCCAGAAACTCTCTCAAATGCACTTTCAGAGTCCAAAAATTGATTCTCACTGCAGATATTCACTCAACACAGAGTTTTCACTGGAAGGCCAGAAACGCTCTCAAATGCACTTTCAGAGTCCAAAAAAGTGATTCTTAGTGCAGATATTCACTCAACACAGAGTTTCCACTGGAAGGCCCAAAACGCTCTCAGAAGCACTTTCGGAGTCCAAAAAAGTGATTGTTAGTGCAGATATTCACTCAACAAGGAGTTTCCACTGAAAGACTAGGAACCTTCTCAAATGCATTTTCAGAGTCCAAAAAAGTGTTTCTCACTGCAGATATTCACTCAACACAGAGTTTCCACTGAAAGACTAGGAACCTTCTCAAATGCATTTTCAGACTCCAAAAAAGTGTTTCTCACTGCAGATATTCACTCAACACAGAGTTTTCACTGGAAGGCCAGAAACGCTCTCAAATGCGCTTTCGGAGTCCAAAAAAGTGATTCTTAGTGCAGATATTCACTCAACACAGAGTTTCCACTGAAAGGCCAAAAACGCTCTCAAACGCACTTTCAGAGTCCAAAAAAGTGATTCTCACTGCAGATATTCACTCAACACAGAGTTTTCACTGGAAAGCCAGAAAACGCTCTCAAATGCACTTTCAGAGTCAAAAAATTGATTCTCACTGCAGATATTCACTCAACACAGAGTTTTCACTGGAAGGCCAGAAACGCTCTCAAATGCATTTCAGAGTCCAAAAATTGATTCTTACTGCATATATTCACTCCACACAGAGTTTCCAGTAGAAGGCCAGTAACGCTCTCAAATGAACTTTTGGAGTCCAAAAAGTGATTCTTAGTGCAGATAATCACTCAACACAGAGTTTTCACTGGAAGGCCAGAAACGCTCTCAAAAGCACTTTTAGTGTCCAAAAAGTGATTCTTAGTGCAGATATTCACTCAACACAGAGTTCCACAAGAAGGCAAGAAACGCTGTCAGAAGCACTTTCAGAGTCCAAAAATTGATTTTCACTGCACATATTCACTCAACACAGAGTTTTCACTGGAAGGCCAGAAACGCTCTCAAATGCATTTTCAGAGTCCAAAAAATTGATTCTTACTGCATATATTCACTCCACACAGAGTTTCCAGTAGAAGGCCAGTAACGCTCTCAAATGAACTTTTGGAGTCCAAAAAAGTGATTCTTAGTGCAGATATTCACTCAACACAGAGTTTCCACTGAAAGGCTAGGAACCTTCTCAAATGCATTTTCAGAGTCCAAAAAAGTGATTGTTAGTGCATATATTCACTCCACACAGAGTTTCCAGTAGAAAGCCAGAAACGCTCTCAAATGCATTTTCAGAGTCCAAAAAATTGATTCTTACTGCATATATTCACTCCACACAGAGTTTCCAGTAGAAGGCCAGAAACGCTATCAAATGCACTTTCGGAGTCGAAAATAGTGATTTTTAGTGCAGATATTCCTCAACACAGAGTTTCCACTGGAAGGCCGAAACGCTCTCAAATGCACTTTTGGAGTCCAAAAGTGATTCTTAGTGCAGATATTCACTCAACACAGAGTGTTCACTGGAAGGCCCGAAACGCTCTCAAATACACTTTCAGAGTGCAAAAAAGTGATTCTTAGTGCAGATATTCACTCAACACAGAGTTTCCACTGGAAGGCCGAAACGCTCTCAAATGCACTTTTGGAGTCCAAAAAGTGATTCTTAGTGCAGATATTCACTCAACACAGAGTTTCCACTGAAAGACTAGGAACCTTCTCAAATGCATTTTCAGAGTCCAAAAAAGTGTTTCTCACTGCAGATATTCACTCAACACAGAGTTTCCAGTAGGAGGCCAGAAACGCTCTCAAATGCACTTTCAGAGTCCAAAAAAGTGATTCTTAGTGCAGATATTCACTCAACACAGATTTTCCACTGGAAGGCCAGAAACGCTCTCAAATGCACTTTCAGAGTCCAAAAAGTGATTCTTAGTGCAGATATTCACTCAACACAGAGTTCCACAAGAAGGCAAGAAACGCTCTCAGAAGCACTTTCAGAGTCCAAAAATTGATTTTCACTGCACATATTCACTCAACACAGAGTTTTCACAAGAAGGCCAGAAACGCTCTCAAATGCACTTTCAGAGTCCAAAAAAGTGATGCTTAGTGCAGATATTCACTCAACACATAGTTTACAGTGGATGGCCGGAAACGCTCTCAAATGCACTTTCGGAGTCCAAAAAAGTGATTCTCACTGCAGATATTCACTCAACACAGAGTTTCCACTGGAAAGCCAGAAACGCTCTCAAATGCACTTTCTGAGTCCAAAAATTGATTTTCACTGCAGACATTCACTCAACACAGAGTTTTCACTGGAAGGCCAGAAACGCTCTCAAATGCATTTTCAGAGTCCAAAAAATTGATTCTTACTGCATATATTCACTCCACACAGAGATTCCAGTAGAAGGCCAGTAACGCTCTCAAATGAACTTTTGGAGTCCAAAAAAGTGATTCTTAGTGCAGATATTCACTCAACACAGAGTTTCCACTGAAAGGCTAGGAACCTTCTCAAATGCATTTTCAGAGTCCAAAAAAGTGATTCTCACTGCATATATTCACTCAACACAGAGTTTCCAGTAGGAGGCCAGAAACGCTCTCAAATGCACTTTCAGAGTCCAAAAAAGTGATTCTTAGTGCAGATATTCACTCAACACAGATTTTCCACTGGAAGGCCAGAAACGCTCTCAAATGCACTTTCAGAGTCCAAAAAAGTGATTCTTAGTGCAGATATTCACTCAACACAGAGTTTCCAGTAGAAGGCCAGTAACACTGTCAAATGAACTTTTGGAGACCAAAAAAGTGATTCTTAGTGTAGATATTCACTCAACACAGATTTTCCACTGGAAGGCCAGAAACGCTCTCAAATGCACTTTCAAAGTCCAAAAAATTGATTCTCACTGTAGATATTCACTCAACACAGAGTTCTCACTGGAAAGCCAGAAACTCTCTCAAATGCACTTTCAGAGTCCAAAAATTGATTCTCACTGCAGATATTCACTCAACACAGAGTTTTCACTGGAAGGCCAGAAACGCTCTCAAATGCACTTTCAGAGTCCAAAAAAGTGATTCTTAGTGCAGATATTCACTCAACACAGAGTTTCCACTGGAAGGCCCAAAACGCTCTCAGAAGCACTTTCGGAGTCCAAAAAAGTGATTGTTAGTGCAGATATTCACTCAACACAGAGTTCCACAAGATTGCCAGAAACGCTCTCAGAAGCACTTTCTGAGTCCAAAAAAGTGTTTCTCACTGCAGACATTCACTCAAAACAGAGTTTTCACTGGAAGGCCAGAAACGCTCTCAAATGAACTTTTAGAGTCCAAAAGTGTGATTCTTAGTGCAGATATTCACTCAACACAGAGTTTCCACTGAAAGGCTAGGAACCTTCTCAAATGCATTTTCATAATCCAAAATAGTGATTGTTACTGCATATATTCACTCCACACAGAGTTTCCAGTAGAAGGCCAGTAACGCTCTCAAATGAACTTTTGGAGTCCAAAAAGTGATTCTTAGTGCAGATATTCACTCAACACAGAGTTTCCACTGAAAGGCTAGGAACCTTCTCAAATGCATTTTCAGAGTCCAATAAAGTGATTGTTAGTGCATATATTCACTCCACACAGAGTTTCCAGTAGGAGGCCAGTAACGCTCTCAAATGAACTTTTAGAGTCCAAAAGTGTGATTCTTAGTGCAGATATTCACTCAACACAGAGTTTACAATAGATGGCCAGAAACGCTATCAAATGCACTTTCGGAGTCGAAAATAGTGATTTTTAGTGCAGATATTCACTCAACACAGAGTTCCACAAGATTGCCAGAAACGCTCTCAGAAGCACTTTCTGAGTCCAAAAAAGTGTTTCTCACTGCAGATATTCACTCAACACAGAGTTTTCACTGGAAGGCCAGAAACGCTCTCAAATGCACTTTCGAGTCCAAAAGTGATGCTTAGTGCAGATATTCACTCAACACAGAGTTTCCACTGAAAGGCCAGAAACGCTCTCAAATGCACTTTCAAAGTCCAAAAAAGTGATTCTCACTGTAGATATTCACTCAACACAGAGTTCTCACTGGAAAGCCAGAAACTCTCTCAAATGCACTTTCAGAGACCAAAATTGATTCTCACTGCAGATATTCACTCAACACAGAGTTTTCACTGGAAGGCCAGAAACGCTCTCAAATGCACTTTCAGAGTCCAAAAGTGATTCTTAGTGCAGATATTCACTCAACACAGAGTTTCCACTGGAAGGCCAAACGCTCTCAGAAGCACTTTCGGAGTCAAAAAAGTGATTGTTAGTGCAGATATTCACTCAACACAGAGTTCCACAAGATTGCCAGAAACGCTCTCAGAAGCACTTTCTGAGTCCAAAAAAGTGTTTCTCACTGCAGACATTCACTCAAAACAGAGTTTTCACTGGAAGGCCAGAAACGCTCTCAAATGCACTTTCGGAGTCCAAAAAAGTGATTCTTAGTGCAGATATTCACTCAACACAGAGTTTCCACTGAAAGGCCAGAAACGCTCTCAAACGCACTTTCAGAGTCCAAAAAGTGATTCTCACTGCAGATATTCACTCAACACAGAGTTTCCACTGAAATGCCAGAAACGCTGTCAAATGCACTTTCAGAGTGCAAAAAAGTCATTTTTAGTGCAGATATTCACTCCACATAGAGTTTCCAGTAGAAGGCCAGTAACGCTCTCAAATGCATTTTCAGAGTCCAAAAAATTGATTCTTACTGCATATATTCACTCCACACAGAGTTTCAAGTAGAAGGCCAGTAACGCTCTCAAATGAACTTTTGGAGTCCAAAAAAGTGTTCCTCACTGCAGATATTCACTCAACACAGAGTTTTCACTGGAAGGCTACAAACGCTCTCAAATGCACTTTCGGAGTCCTAAAAAGTGATTTTTAGTGCAGATATTCACTCAACACAGAGTTTCCACTGAAAGGCCAGAAACACTCTCAGAAGCACTTTCAGAGTCCAAAAAAGTGTTTCTCACTGCAGATATTCACTCAACACAGAGTTTTCACTGGAAAGCCAGAAACGCTCTCAGAAGCACTTTCAGAGTCCAAAGAAGTGATTCTCACTGCAGATATTCACTCAACACAGAGTTTCCACTGGAAAACCAGAAACGCTCTCAAATGCACTTTCAGAGTCCAAAAATTGATTCTCACTGCAGATATTCACTCAACACAGAGTTTTCACTGGAAGGCCAGAAACGCCCTCAAATGCATTTTCAGAGTCCAAAAAATTGATTCTTACTGCATATATTCACTCCACACAGAGTTTCCAGTAGAAGGCCTGAAACGCTCTCAAATGAACTTTTGGAGTCCAAAAAAGTGATTCTTAGTGCAGATATTCACTCAACACAGAGTTTCCACTGAAAGGCTAGGAACCTTCTCAAATGCATTTTCAGAATCCAAAAAAGTGATTGTTAGTGCATATATTCACTCCACACAGAGTTTCCAGTAGGAGGCCAGTAACGCTCTCAAATGAACTTTCTGAGTCCAAAAACGTGATTCTTACTGCAGATATTCACTCAACACAGAGTTTCCACTGAAAGACTAGGAACCTTCTCAAATGCATTTTCAGAGTCCAAAAAAGTGATTGTTAGTGCAGATATTCACTCAACACAGAGTTTCCAGTAGAAGGTCAGTAACACTGTCAAATGAACTTTTGGATTCCAAAAAAGTGATTCTTAGTGCAGATATTCACTCAACACAGATTTTCCACTGGAAGTCCAGAAACGCTCTCAAATGCACTTTCAAAGTCCAAAAAATTGATTCTCACTGTAGATATTCACTCAACACAGAGTTTACAGTAGATGGCCAGAAACGCTATCAAATGCACTTTCAGAGTCGAAAATAGTGATTTTAGTGCAGATATTCACTCAACACGGAGTTTCCACTGGAAGGCCAGAAAGCTCACAAATGCACTTTCAGAGTCCAAAAGTGATTGTTAGTGCAGATATTCACTCAACACAGAGTTCCACAAGATTGCCAGAAACGCTCTCAAATGCACTTTCTGAGTCCAAAAGTTTCTCACTGCAGATATTCACTCAAAACAGAGTTTTCACTGGAAGGCCAGAAAGCTCTCAAATGCACTTTCAGAGTCAAAAAAGTGATTGTTAGTGCAGATATTCACTCAACACAGAGTTCACAAGATTGCCAGTAATGCTCTCAGAACCACTTTCTGAGTCCAAAAAGTGATTCTCACTGCAGATATTCACTCAACACAGAGTTTTCACTGGAAGGCCAGAAACGCTCTCAAATGCACTTTCAGAGTCAAAACAGTGATTCTTAGTGCAGATATTCACTCAACACAGAGTTTCCACTGAAAGGCCAGAAACGCTCTCAAACGCACTTTCAGAGTCCAAGAAAGTGATTCTTAGTGCAGATATTCACTCAACACAGAGTTTCCACTGAAAGGCCAGAAACGCTCTCAAACGCACTTTCAGAGTCCAAAAAAGTGATTCTCACTGCAGATATTCACTCAACACAGAGTTTCCACTGGAAAGCCAGAAACGCTCTCAACTGCACTTTCAGAGGCCAAAAATTGATTCTCACTGCAGATATTCACTCAACACAGAGTTTTCACTGGAAGGCCAGAAACGCTCTCAAATGCATTTTCAGAGTCCAAAAATTGATTCTTACTGCATATATTCACTCACACAGAGTTTCCAGAAGAAGGCCAATAACGCTCTCAAATGAACTTTCTGAGTCCAAAAACGTGATTCTTACTGCAGATATTCACTCAACACAGAGTTTTCACTGGAAGGCCAGAAAACGCTCTCAAATGCACTTTCAGTGTCCAAAAAAAGTGATTCTTAGTGCAGATATTCACTCAACACAGAGTTCCACAAGAAGGCAAGAAACGCTCTCAAATGCATTTTCAGAGTCCAAAAAATTTATTCTTACTGCATATATTCACTCCACACAGAGTTTCCAGTAGAAGGCCTGAAACGCTCTCAAATGAACTTTTGGAGTCCAAAAAAGTGATTCTTAGTGCAGATATTCACTCAACACAGAGTTTCCACTGAAAGGCTAGGAACCTTCTCAAATGCATTTTCAGAGTCCAAAAAGTGATTGTTAGTGCATATATTCACTCCACAAAGAGTTTCCAGTAGGAGGCCAGTAACGCTCTCAAATGAACTTTTAGAGTCCAAAAGTGTGATTCTTAGTGCAGATATTCACTCAACACAGAGTTTACAATAGATG
Source organism: Megalops atlanticus (assembly GCA_019176425.1). Lineage (NCBI taxonomy): Eukaryota > Metazoa > Chordata > Actinopteri > Elopiformes > Megalopidae > Megalops > Megalops atlanticus. The sequence goes on from JAFDVH010000038.1 coordinate 19,429, forward strand.
GCCAGAAACGCTATCAAATGCACTTTTGAGTCGAAAATAGTGATTTTTAGTGCAGATATTCACTCAACACAGAGTTCCACCAGATTGCCAGAAACGCTCTCAGAAGCACTTTCTGAGTCCAAAAAGTGTTTCTCACTGCAGATATTCACTCAACACAGAGTTTTCACTGGAAGGCCAGAAACGCTCTCAAATGCACTTTCGAGTCAAAAAGTGATGCTTAGTGCAGATATTCACTCAACACAGAGTTTCCACTGAAAGGCCAGAAACGCTCTCAAGCGCACTTTCAGAGCCAAAAAAGTGATTCTCACTGCAGATATTCCTCAACACAGAGTTTCACTGGAAAGCCAGAAACGCTCTCAAATGCACTTTCAGAGGCCAAAAATTGATTCTCACTGCAGATATTCACTCAACACAGAGTTTTCACTGGAAGGCCAGAAACGCTCTGAAATGCACTTTCGGAGTCCAAAAAAGTGATTGTTAGTGCAGATATTCACTCAACACAGAGTTTCCAGTAGAAGGCCAGTAACACTGTCAAATGAACTTTCAGAGTCCAAAAAGTGATTCTTAGTGCAGATATTCACTCAACACAGAATTTCCACTGGAAGGCCGAAACGCTCTCAAATGCACTTTCAAAGTCCAAAAAATTGATTCTCACTGTAGATATTCACTCAACACAGAGTTCTCACAGAAGGCCAGAAACTCTCTCAAATGCACTTTCAGAGTCCAAAAAGTGATTCTCACTGCAGATATTCACTCAACACAGAGTTTTCACTGGAAGGCCAGAAACGCTCTCAAATGCACTTTCAGGAGTCCAAAAGTGATTCTTAGTGCAGATATTCACTCAACACAGAGTTTTCACTGGAAGGCCAGAAACGCTCTCAGAAGCACTTTCAGGTCCAAAAAGTGATTCTTAGTGCAGATATTCACTCAACACAGAGTTCCACAAGATTGCCAGAAACGCTCTCAGAAGCACTTTCTGAGTCCAAAAAAGTGTTTCTCACTGCAGACATTCACTCAAAACAGAGTTTTTTTCACTGGAAGGCCAGAAAGCGGCTCTCAAATGCACTTTCAGAGTCAAAAAAGTGATTCTTAGTGCAGATATTCCTCAACACAGAGTTTCCACTGAAAGGCCAGAAAAGCTCTCAAATGCACTTTCAGAGTGCAAAAAGTGATTCTCACTGCAGATATTCACTCAACACAGACTTTCCACTGGAAGGCCAGAAACGCTCTCAAATGCACTTTCAGAGTGCAAAAAGTGATTTTTAGTGCAGATATTCACTCCACATAGAGTTTCACTGGAAGGCCAAAGCTTGGCTCTCAAATGCATTTTCAGAGTCCAAAAATTGATTCTTACTGCAGATATTCACTCCACACAGAGTTTCCACTGGAAGGCCAAGCTCTCAAATGCACTCTCAAATGAACTTTTCAACACAGAGTCCAAAAAGTGTTCCTCACTGCAGATATTCACTCAACACAGAGTTTTCACTGGAAGGCTACAAACGCTCTCAAATGCACTTTCAGAGTCAAAAAAAAAGTGATTTTTAGTGCAGATATTCACTCAACACAGAGTTTCCAGTAGAAGGCCAGAAACGCTCTCAAATGCACTTTCAGAGTCCAAAAAGTGTTTCTCACTGCAGATATTCACTCAACACAGAGTTTTCACTGGAAGGCCAGAAAAACGCTCTCAAATGCACTTTCAGAGTCAAAAAAAGTGATTCTTAGTGCAGATATTCACTCAACACAGAGTTCCACAAGATGGCCAGAAACGCTCTCAGAAGCACTTTCTGAGTCCAAAAAAGTGATTCTCACTGCAGATATTCACTCAACACAGAGTTTTCACTGGAAGGCTACAAACGCTCTCAAATGCACTTTCGGAGTCCTAAAAAGTGATTTTTAGTGCAGATATTCACTCAACACAGAGTTTCCACTGAAAGGCCAGAAACGCTCTCAAATGCACTTTCAGAGTCAAAAAAAGTGATTCTTACTACAGATATTCACTAAACACAGAGTTTCCACTGGAAGGCCAGAAGCGGCTCTCAAATGCACTTTCAGAGTTCAAAAAATTGATTCTTACTACAGATATTCACTCAACACAGAGCTTCCAGTAGAAGGCCAGAAACGCTCTCAAATGCACTTTGAGAGTCCAAAAAATTCATTCTTAGTGCAGATATTAACTCAACACAGATTTTCCACTGGAAGGCCAGAAACGCTCACAAATGCACTTTCAGAGTCCAAAAATTGATTCTTACTACAGATATTCACTAAACACAGAGTTTCCACTGGAAGGCCAGAAACGCTCTCAAATGCACTTTCAGAGTCCAAAAAAATTGATTCTTACTACAGATATTCACTCAACACAGAGCTTCCAGTAGAAGGCCAGAAACGCTCTCAAATGCACTTTGAAGGCCAAAGTGATTCTTACTACAGATATTCACTCAACACAGAGTTTCCACTGGAAGGCCAGTAACGCTCTCAAATGAACTATTAGAGTCCAAAAGTGTGATTCTTAGTGCAGATATTCACTCAACACAGAGTTTACAGTAGATGGCCAGAAACGCTATCAAATGCATTTTCAGAGTCGAAAATAGTGATTTTTAGTGCAGATATTCACTCAACACGGAGTTTCACTGGAAGGCCAGAAAGCTCACAAATGCACTTTCAGAGTCCAAAAAATTGATTCTTACTACAGATTTTTCACTAAACACAGAGTTTCCACTGAAAGGCCAAACGCTCTCAAATGCACTTTCAGAGTCCAAAAAGTGATTCTTAGTGCAGATATTCACTCAACCCAGAGTTTTTCACTGGAAGGCCAGAAAGCTCTCAAATGCACTTTCAGAGTCCAAAAAAAAGTGATTCTCACTGCAGATATTCACTCAACACAGAGTTTTCACTGGAAGGCCAGAAAGCGCTCTCAAATGCACTTTCAGAGTCCAAAAAAGTGATTCTTAGTGCAGATATTCACTCAACACGGAGTTTCCACTGGAAGGCCAGAAACGCTCTCAAATGCATTTTCAGAGTCCAAAAGTGATTGTTCACTGCAGAGATTCACTCAACACAGAGTTCCACAAGATTGCCAGAAACGCTCTCAAATGCATTTTCTGAGTCCAAAAAGTGTTTCTCACTGCAGATATTCACTCAACACAGAGTTTTCACTGGAAGGCCAGAAACGCTCTCAAATGCACTTTCAGAGTCCAAAAGTGATGCTTAGTGCAGATATTCACTCAACACAGAGTTCAAGATTGCCAGAAACGCTCTCAACGCACTTTCTGAGTCCAAAAGTGTTTCTCACTGCAGATATTCACTCAACATAGAGTTTTCACTGGAAGGCCAGAAACGCTCTCAAATCCACTTTCAGAGTCCAAAAATTGATTTTCACTGCAGATATTCACTCAACACAGAGTTTTCACTGGAAGGCCAGAAACGCTCTCAAATGCACTTTCAGAGTCCAAAACGTGATTCTTAGTGCAGATATTCCTCAGCGCGGAGTTTCACTGGAAGGCCAAACGCTCTCAAATGCACTTTCGGAGTCAAAAAGTGATTGTTAGTGCAGATATTCACTCAACACAGAGATTCAGTAGAAGGCCAGTAACGCTCTCAAATGAACTTTCTGAGTCCAAAAAGTGATTCTTACTGCAGATATTCACTCAACCCAGAGTTTTCACTGGAAGGCAGAAACGCTCTCAAATGCACTTTCAGAGTCCAAAAAGTGATTCTCACTGCAGATATTCACTCAACACAGAGTTTCCACTGAAAGGCCAGAAACGCTCTCAAAAGCACTTTCAGAGTCCAAAAGTGATTCTCACTGCAGATATTCACTCAACACAGAGTTTTCACTGGAAGGCCAGAAAACGCTCTCAAATGCATTTTCAGAGTCCAAAAATTGATTCTTACTGCATATATTCACTCAACACAGATTTCCACTGGAAGGCCAGTAACGCTCTCAAATGAACTTTCTGAGTCAAAAACGTGATTCTTACTGCAGATATTCACTCACACACAGAGTTTCCACTGAAAGACTAGGAACCTTCTCAAATGCATTTTCAGAGTCCAAAAAAGTGATTGTTAGTGCAGATATTCACTCAACACAGAGTTTCCAGTAGAAGGCCAGTAACACTGTCAAATGCACTTTCGGAGTCAAAAAGTGATTCTTAGTGCAGATATTAACTCAACACAGATTTCCACTGGAAGACCAGAAACGCTCACAAATGCACTTTCAGAGTCCAAAAGTTGATTCTTACTACAGATATTCACTAAACACAGAGTTTCCACTGGAAGGCAGAAACGCTCTCAAATGCACTTTCAGAGTCCAAAAAATTGATTCTTACTACAGATATTCACTCAACACAGAGCTTCCAGTAGAAGGCCAGAAACGCTCTCAAATGCACTTTGAGTCAAAAAATTGATTCTTACTACAGATATTCACTCAACACAGAGTTCCACTGGAAGGCCAGTAACGCTCTCAAATGAACTTTTAGAGTCCAAAAGTGTGATTCTTAGTGCAGATATTCACTCAACACAGAGTTTACAGTAGATGGCCAGAAGCTATCAAATGCACTTTCGGAGTCGAAAATAGTGATTTTTAGTGCAGATATTCACTCAACACGGAGTTTCCACTGGAAGGCCCAGCTCACAAATGCACTTTCAGAGTCCAAAAGTGATTCTTACTACAGATTTTCACTAAACACAGAGTTTCCACTGGAAGGCCAGAAAACGCTCTCAAATGCACTTTCAGAGTCCAAAAAAGTGATTCTTAGTGCAGATATTCACTCAACAGAGTTTTCACTGGAAGGCTGAACCGCTCACAAATGCACTTTCAGAGTGCAAAAATTGATTCTCACTGCAGATATTCACTCAACACAGAGTTTTCACAAGAAGGCCAGAAACGCTCTCAAATGCACTTTCAGAGTCCAAAAAGTGTTTCTCACTGCAGATATTCCTCAACACAGAGTTTTCACTGGAAGGCCAGAAACGCTCTCAAATGCACATTCGGAGTCAAAAAAGTGATGCTCAGTGCAGATATTCACTCAACACAGAGTTTCCACTGAAAGGCCCAGAAACGCTCTCAAATGCACTTTCAGAGTCAGAAAGTGATTCTTACTGCAGATATTCACTCAACACAGAGTTTTCACTGGAAGGCCAGAAGCAGCTTACAAATGCACTTTCAGAGTCAAAAATTGATTTTCACTGCAGATATTCACTCAACACAGAGTTTTCACTGGAAGGCCAAACGCTCTCAAATGCACTTTCAGAGTCAAAAACGTAATTCTTAGTGCAGATATTCACTCAACACGGAGTTTCCACTGGAAGGCCCGAAACGCTCTCAAATGCACTTTCAGAGTCCAAAAATTGATTCTCACTGCAGATATTCACCCAACACAGAGTTTTCACTGGAAGGCCAGAAACGCCCTCAAATGCATTTTCAGAGTCCAAAAAATTGATTCTTACTGCATATATTCACTCCACACAGAGTTTTCAGTAGAAGGCCTGAAACGCTCTCAAATGAACTTTTGGAGTCCAAAAAAGTGATTCTTAGTGCAGATATTCACTCAACACAGAGTTTCCACTGAAAGGCTAGGAACCTTCTCAAATGCATTTTCAGAATCCAAAAAAGTGATTGTTAGTGCATATATTCACTCCACACAGAGTTTCCAGTAGGAGGCCAGTAACGCTCTCAAATGAACTTTCTGAGTCCAAAAACGTGATTCTTCCTGCAGATATTCACTCAACACAGAGTTTCCACTGAAAGACTAGGAACCTTCTCAAATGCATTTTCAGAGTCCAAAAAAGTGATTGTTAGTGCAGATATTCACTCAACACAGAGTTTCCAGTAGAAGGTCAGTAACACTGTCAAATGAACTTTTGGATTCCAAAAAAGTGATTCTTAGTGCAGATATTCACTCAACACAGATTTTCCACTGGAAGTCCAGAAACGCTCTCAAATGCACTTTCAAAGTCCAAAAAATTGATTCTCACTGTAGATATTCACTCAACACAGAGTTCTCACTGGAAAGCCAGAAACTCTCTCAAATGCACTTTCAGAGTCCAAAAATTGATTCTCACTGCAGATATTCACTCAACACAGAGTTTTCACTGGAAGGCCAGAAACGCTCTCAAATGCACTTTCAGAGTCCAAAAAAGTGATTCTTAGTGCAGATATTCACTCAACACAGAGTTTCCACTGGAAGGCTAGGAACGCTCTCAAATGCACTTTCAGAGTCAAAAAAAGTGATTGTTAGTGCAGATATTCACTCAACACAGAGTTCCACAAGATTGCCAGAAACGCTCTCAGAAGCACTTTCTGAGTCCAAAAGTTTCTCACTGCAGATATTCACTCAAAACAGAGTTTTCACTGGAAGGCCAGAAACGCTCTCAAATGCACTTTCAGAGTCAAAAACGTGATTCTTACTGCAGATATTCACTCAACACGGAGTTTCCACTGGAAGGCCGAAACGGCTCTCAAATGCACTTCGGAGTCCAGTGAGTGATTGTTAGTGCAGATATTCACTCAACACAGAGTTCCACAAGAAACTCAGTAATGCTCTCAGAACCATTGATTGGAGTCCAATATTCCTCCAACTGGAGTTTTGCTCACTCTCAAAGCACTTTCAGTGTCAGTGATTCACAGAGTTTCCTCACTGGAAGGCCAGAAACGCTCTCAAATGCCCTTTCAGAGTCAAAAAATTGATTTGCTTAGTGCAGATATTCACTAAACACAGAGTTTCCACTGGAAGGCCAGAAACGCTCTCAAATGCATTTTCAGAGTTCAAAAATTGATTCTTACTACAGATATTCACTCAACACAGAGTTTCCAGTAGAGGCCAGAAACGCTCTCAAATGCACTTTTGAGAGTCCAAAAATTGATTCTTAGTGCAGATATTAACTCAACACAGATTTTCCACTGGAAGGCCAGAAACGCTCACAAATGCACTTTCAGAGTCCAAAATTTGATTCTTACTGCAGATATTCACTAAACACAGAGTTTCACTGGAAGGCCAGAAACGCTCTCAAATGCACTTTCAGAGTCCAAAAATTGATTCTTAGTGCAGATATTCACTCAACACAGAGCTTCCACTGGAAGAAGGAGAAACGCTCTCAAATGCACTTTGAGAGTCCAAAAATTGATTCTTACTACAGATATTCACTCAACACAGAGTTTCCACTGAAAGGCCAGTAACGCTCTCAAATGAACTTTAGAGTCCAAAAGTGTGATTCTTAGTGCAGATATTCACTCAACACAGAGTTTTCAGTAGATGGCCAGAAACGCTATCAAATGCACTCGAGGTCAAAAATAGTGATTTTTAGTGCAGATATTCACTCAACACGGAGTTTCACAAGAAGGCCCGTAAAGCTCACAAATGCACTTTCAGAGTCCAAAAATTGATTCTTACTACAGATTTTCACTAAACACAGAGTTTCCACTGAAAGGCCAGAAACGCTCTCAAATGCACTTTCAGAGTCCAAAAGTGATTCTTAGTGCAGATATTCACTCAACCCAGAGTTTTCCACTGAAGGCCCGACGCTCACAAATGCACTTTCAGAGTCAAAAAAGTGATTCTCACTGCAGATATTCACTCAACACAGAGTTTTCACTGGAAGGCCAGAAACGCTCTCAAATGCACTTTCAGAGTCCAAAAAGTGATTCTTAGTGCAGATATTCACTCAACACAGAGTTTCCACTGGAAGGCAAACGCTCTCAAATGCACTTTCAGAGTCCAAAAAGTGATTGTTGGTGCAGATATTCACTCAACACAGAGATTCCATAAGAAGGCCAGCACCGCTCTCAAATGCACTTTCTGAGTCCAAAAAGTGTTCTCACTGCAGATATTCACTCAACACAGAGTTTTCACTGGAAGCATTGTGAAACGCTCTCAAATGCACTTTCGAGTCCAAAAGTGATTCTTAGTGCAGATATTCACTCAACACAGAGTTTCACAAGATTGCCAGAAACGCTCTCAAACGCACTTTCTGAGTCCAAAAAGTGTTTCTCACTGCAGATATTCACTCAACATAGAGTTTTCACTGGAAGGCCAGAAACGCTCTCAAACCACTTTCAGAGTCAAAATTGATTGTTACTGCAGATATTCACTCAACACAGAGTTTTCACTGGAAGGCCAGAAACGCTCTCAAATGCACTTTCAGAGTCCAAAACGTGATTCTTAGTGCAGATATTCACTCAACACGGAGTTTCACTGGAAGGCCCGAAACGCTCTCAAATGCACTTTCTGAGTCCAAAAAGTGATTCTTACTGCAGATATTCACTCAACACAGAGTTTCCAGTGAAGGCCAGGAACCTTCTCAAATGAACTTTCTGAGTCCAAAAAGTGATTCTTACTGCAGATATTCACTCAACCCAGAGTTTTCACTGGAAGGCCCGAACGTCACAAATGCACTTTCAGAGTCCAAAAATTATTCTTAGTGCAGATATTCACTCAACACAGAGTTTCCACTGAAAGGCCAGAAACGCTCTCAAACGCACTTTCAGAGTCCAAAAAAGTGATTCTCACTGCAGATATTCACTCAACACAGAGTTTTCACTGGAAGGCCAGAAACGCTCTCAAATGCATTTTCAGAGTCCAAAAAATTGATTCTTACTGCATATATTCACTCCACACAGAGATTCCAGTAGAAGGCCAGTAACGCTCTCAAATGAACTTTCTGAGTCCAAAACGTGATTCTTACTGCAGATATTCACTCAACACAGAGTTTTCACTGAAAGACTAGGAACCTTCTCAAATGCATTTTCAGAGTCAAAAAAGTGATTCTTAGTGCAGATATTCACTCAACACAGAGTTTCCAGTAGAAGGCCAGTAACACTGTCAAATGCACTGGAGTCCAAAAAAGTGATTCTTAGTGCAGATATTAACTCAACACAGATTTTCCACTGGAAGACCAGAAACGCTCACAAATGCACTTTCAGAGTCCAAAAATTGATTCTTACTACAGATATTCACTAAACACAGAGTTTCCACTGGAAGGCCAGAAACGCTCTCAAATGCACTTTCAGAGTCCAAAAATTGATTCTTACTGCAGATATTCACTCAACACAGAGTTTCCACTGGAAGGCCAGAAACGCTCTCAAATGCACTTTGAGAGTCCAAAAATTGATTCTTACTGCAGATATTCACTCAACACAGAGTTTCCACTGGAAGGCCAGTAACGCTCTCAAATGAACTTTTAGAGTCCAAAAGTGTGATTCTTAGTGCAGATATTCACTCAACACAGAGTTTACAGTAGATGGCCAGAAACGCTATCAAATGCACTTTCGAGTCGAAAAATAGTGATTTTTAGTGCAGATATTCACTCAACACGGAGTTTCCACTGGAAGGCCGAAAGCTCACAAATGCACTTTCAGAGTCCAAAAAGTGATTCTTACTACAGATTTTCACTAAACACAGAGTTTCCACTGGAAGGCCAGAAACGCTCTCAAATGCACTTTCAGAGTCCAAAAAGTGATTCTTAGTGCAGATATTCACTCAACCCAGAGTTTTCACTGGAAGGCCCAACGCTCACAAATGCACTTTCAGAGTGCAAAAATTGATTCTCACTGCAGATATTCACTCAACACAGAGTTTTCGTAGAAGGCCAGAAACGCTCTCAAATGCACTTTCAGAGTCCAAAAAAGTGTTTCTCACTGCAGATATTCACTCAACACAGAGTTTTCACTGGAAGGCCAGAAACGCTCTCAAATGCACTTTCGGAGTCCAAAAAAGTGATGCTTAGTGCAGATATTCACTCAACACAGAGTTTCCACTGAAAGGCCAGAAACGCTCTCAAACGCACTTTCAGAGTCCAAGAAAGTGATTCTTACTGCAGATATTCACTCAACACAGAGTTTTCACTGGAAGGCCCGAACGCTCACAAATGCACTTTCAGAGTCCAAAAAATTGATTTTCACTGCAGATATTCACTCAACACAGAGTTTTCACTGGAAGGCCAGAAACGCTCTCAAATGCACTTTCAGAGTCCAAAAACGTAATTCTTAGTGCAGATATTCACTCAACACAGAGTTTCCACTGGAAGGCCCGAAACGCTCTCAAATGCACTTTCAGAGTCCAAAAATTGATTCTCACTGCAGATATTCACTCAACACAGAGTTTTCACTGGAAGGCCAGAAACGCCCTCAAATGCATTTTCAGAGTCCAAAAAATTGATTCTTACTGCATATATTCACTCAACACAGAGTTTCAGTAGAAGGCCTGAAAACGCTCTCAAATGAACTTTCAGAGTCCAAAAACGTGATTCTTAGTGCAGATATTCACTCAACACAGAGTTTCCACTGAAAGGCTAGGAACCTTCTCAAATGCATTTTCAGAATCCAAAAAAGTGATTGTTAGTGCATATATTCACTCCACACAGAGTTTCCAGTAGGAGGCCAGTAACGCTCTCAAATGAACTTTCTGAGTCCAAAAACGTGATTCTTCCTGCAGATATTCACTCAACACAGAGTTTTCACTGAAGGACTAGGAACCTTCTCAAATGCATTTTCAGAGTCCAAAAAGTGATTGTTAGTGCAGATATTCACTCAACACAGAGTTTCCAGTAGGAAGGTCAGTAACGCTCTCAAATGAACTTTTAGATTCCAAAAAAGTGATTCTTAGTGCAGATATTCACTCAACACAGATTTTCCACTGGAAGTCCAGAAACGCTCTCAAATGCACTTTCAAAGTCCAAAATTGATTCTCACTGTAGATATTCACTCAACACAGAGTTCTCACTGGAAAGCCAGAAACGCTCTCAAATGCACTTTCAGAGTCCAAAAATTGATTCTCACTGCAGATATTCACTCAACACAGAGTTTTCACTGGAAGGCCAGAAACGCTCTCAAATGCACTTTCAGAGTCCAAAAAGTGATTCTTAGTGCAGATATTCACTCAACACAGAGTTTCCACTGGAAGGCCCACGCTCTCAAATGCACTTTCAGAGTCCAAAAAGTGATTGTTAGTGCAGATATTCACTCAACACAGAGTTCCACAACTGGCCAAGAAACGCTCTCAGAAGCACTTTCAGAGTCCAAAAGTGATTCTCACTGCAGATATTCACTCAAAACAGAGTTTTCACTGGAAGGCCAGAAACGCTCTCAAATGCACTTTCAGAGTCCAAAAAGTGATTCTTACTGCAGATATTCACTCAACACGGAGTTTCCACTGGAAGGCCAGAAACGCTCTCAAATGCACTTTCGGAGTCCAAAAAGTGATTGTTAGTGCAGATATTCACTCAACACAGAGTTCCACAAGATTGCCAGTAATGCTCTCAGAACCACTTTCTGAGTCCAAAAAAGTGTTTCTCACTGCAGATATTCACTCAACACAGAGTTTTCACTGGAAGGCCAGAAACGCTCTCAAATGCACTTTCAGAGTCCAAAACAGTGATTCTTCTGCAGATATTCACTCAACACAGAGTTTTCACTGAAAGGCCAGAAACGCTCTCAAATGCATTTTCAGAGTCCAAGAAAGTGATTCTTACTGCAGATATTCACTCAACACAGAGTTTTCCACTGGAAGGCCCGAAACGCTCACAAATGCACTTTCAGAGTCCAAAAAATTGATTTTCACTGCAGATATTCACTCAACACAGAGTTTTCACTGGAAGGCCAGAAACGCTCTCAAATGCATTTTCAGAGTCCAAAAATTGATTCTTACTGCATATATTCACTCCACACAGAGATTCCAGTAGAAGGCCAGTAACGCTCTCAAATGAACTTTCTGAGTCCAAAAGTGATTCTTAGTGCAGATATTCACTCAACCCAGAGTTTTCACTGGAAGGCCCGAACGGCTCTCAAATGCACTTTCAGAGTCCAAAAATTGATTCTCACTGCAGATATTCACTCAACACAGAGTTTTCACTGGAAGGCCAGAAACGCTCTCAAATGCACTTTCAGAGTCCAAAAACGTGATTCTTAGTGCAGATATTCACTCAACACAGAGTTTCCACTGGAAGGCCCGAAACGCTTCTCAAATGCATTTTTCGGAGTCCAAAAAGTGATTTTTAGTGCAGATATTCACTCAACACAGAGTTCCACAAGATTGCCAGTAATGCTCTCAGAAGCACTTTCTGAGTCCAAAAAGTGATTCTTCACTGCAGATATTCACTCAACACAGAGTTTTCACTGGAAGGCCAGAAACGCTCTCAAATGCACTTTCAGAGTCCAAAAAGTGATGCTTAGTGCAGATATTCACTCAACACAGAGTTTCCACTGGAAGGCCAGAAACGCTCTCAAATGCACTTTCAGAGTCCAAAAAATTGATTCTTACTGCAGATATTCACTCAACACAGAGTTTTCACTGGAAGGCAGAAAGGCTCTCAAATGCACTTTCAGAGTCCAAAAATTGATTTTCACTGCAGATATTCACTCAACACAGAGTTTTCACTGGAAGGCCAGAAAACTCTCAAATGCATTTTCAGAGTCCAAAAAATTGATTCTTACTGCAGATATTCACTCCACACAGAGATTCCACTGGAAGGCCAGTAACGCTCTCAAATGAACTTTCTGAGTCCAAAAAGTGATTCTTAGTGCAGATATTCACTCAACACAGAGTTTTCACTGGAAGGCCGGAAACGCTCTCAAATGCACTTGGAGTCCAAAAAATTGATTCTCACTGCAGATATTCACTCAACACAGAGTTTTCACTGGAAGGCCAGAAACGCTCTCAAATGCACTTTCAGAGTCCAAAAACGTGATTCTTCAGTGCAGATATTCACTCAAAACGGAGTTTCCACTGGAAGGCCAGAAACGCTCTCAAATGCACTTTGGAGTCCAAAAAAGTGGTTCTTAGTGCAGATATTCACTCAACACAGAGTTTTCACTGGAAGGCTAGAACCTCTCAAATGCATTTTCAGAGTCCAAAAAGTGATTCTTAGTGCAGATATTCACTCCACACAGAGTTTCCACTGGAGGCCAGTAACGCTCTCAAATGAACTTTCTGAGTCAAAACGTGATTCTTACTGCAGATATTCACTCAACACAGAGTTTTCACTGAAAGGCTAGGAACGCTCTCAAATGCATTTTCAGAATCCAAAAAGTGATTGTTAGTGCATATATTCACTCACACAGAGTTTCACTGGGAGGCCAGTAACGCTCTCAAATGAACTTTTAGAGTCCAAAAAGTGATTCTTAGTGCAGATATTCACTCAACACAGAGTTTACAGTAGAAGGCCAGAAACGCTCTCAAATGAACATTTGGAGTCCAAAAAGTGATTCTTAGTGCAGATATTCACTCAACACAGATTTTCCACTGGAAGGCCAGAAACGCTCTCAAATGAACTTTCAGAGTCCAAAAAAGTGATTCTCACTGCAGATATTCACTCAACACAGAGTTTTCACTGGAAGGCCAGAAACCTTATCAAATGCACTTTCAGAGTCCAAAAGTGATTCTTACTGCAGATATTCACTCAACACAGAGTTTTCACTGGAAGGCCAGAAACGCTCTCAAATGCACTTTCAGAGTCCAAAAAACTGTTTCTCACTGCAGATATTCACTCAACACAGAGTTTTCACTGGAAGGCCAGAAACGCTCTAAAATGCACTTTCGGAGTCCAAAAAAGTGATTCTTAGTGCAGATATTCACTCAACACAGAGTTTCCACTGAAAGGCCAGAAACGCTCTCAAACGCACTTTCAGAGTCCAAAAAAGTGATTCTCACTGCAGATATTCACTCAACACAGAGTTTTTCACTGGAAGGCCAGAAACGCTCTCAAATGCACTTTCAGAGTCCAAAAAGTGATTCTCACTGCAGATATTCACTCAACACAGAGTTTTCACTGGAAGGCCAGAAACGCGCTCTCAAATGCACTTTCAGAGTCCAAAAATTGATTCTCACTGCAGATATTCACTCAACACAGAGTTTTCACTGGAAGGCCAGAAACGCTCTCAAATGCATTTTCAGAGTCAAAAAATTCATTCTTACTGCAGATATTCACTCCACACAGAGTTTCCACTAGAAGGCCAGAAACGCTCTCAAATGAACTTTCTGAGTCCAAAAAGTGATTCTTACTGCAGATATTCACTCAACACAGAGTTTTCACTGGAAGGCCAGAAACGCTCTCAAATGCACTTTCAGTGTCAAAAAAAGTGATTCTTAGTGCAGATATTCACTCAACACAGAGTTTCCACAAGAAGGCAAGAAACGCTCTCAAATGCACTTTCAGAGTCCAAAAAGTGATTTTCACTGCAGATATTCACTCAACACAGAGTTTTCACTGGAAGGCCAGAAACGCTCTCAAATGCATTTTCAGAGTCCAAAATTTGATTCTTACTGCATATATTCACTCCACACAGAGTTTCACTGGAAGGCCAGAAACGCTCTCAAATGAACTTTCAGAGTCCAAAAAAGTGATTCTTAGTGCAGATATTCACTCAACACAGATTTTCCACTGGAAGGCCAGAAACGCTCTCAAATGCACTTTCAAAGTCCAAAAATTGATTCTCACTGCAGATATTCACTCAACACAGAGTTCTCACTGGAAGGCCAGAAACGCTCTCAAATGCACTTTCAGAGTCCAAAAGTGATTCTCACTGCAGATATTCACTCAACACAGAGTTTTCACTGGAAGGCCAGAAACGCTCTCAAATGCACTTTCAGAGTCCAAAAAGTGATTCTTACTGCAGATATTCACTCAACACAGAGTTTCCACTGGAAGGCCAGAAACGCTCTCAAATGCACTTTCAGAGTCCAAAAAGTGATTCTTAGTGCAGATATTCACTCAACACAGAGTTCCACTGAAGGCCAGAAACGCTCTCAAATGCACTTTCTGAGTCCAAAAATTGATTCTCACTGCAGATATTCACTCAAAACAGAGTTTTCACTGGAAGGCCAGAAAACGCTCTCAAATGCACTTTCGGAGTCCAAAAAAGTGATTCTTAGTGCAGATATTCACTCAACACAGAGTTTCCACAAGAAGGCAAGAAACGCTCTCAAATGCATTTTCAGAATCCAAAAAGTGATTCTTACTGCATATATTCACTCACACAGAGTTTCCAGTAGAAGGCCAGAAACGCTCTCAAATGAACTTTCTGAGTCAAAAACGTGATTCTTACTGCAGATATTCACTCAACACAGAGTTTCCACTGAAAGACCAGGAACCTTCTCAAATGCATTTTCAGAGTCCAAAAAGTGATTGTTAGTGCAGATATTCACTCAACACAGAGTTTTCAGTAGAAGGTCAGTAACACTGTCAAATGAACTTTGGATTCCAAAAAGTGATTCTTAGTGCAGATATTCACTCAACACAGATTTTCCACTGGAAGTCCAGAAACGCTCTCAAATGCACTTTCAAAGTCCAAAAATTGATTCTCACTGCAGATATTCACTCAACACAGAGTTCTCACTGGAAAGCCAGAAACTCTCTCAAATGCACTTTCAGAGTCCAAAAATTGATTCTCACTGCAGATATTCACTCAACACAGAGTTTTCACTGGAAGGCCAGAAACGCTCTCAAATGCACTTTCAGAGTCCAAAAAAGTGATTCTTAGTGCAGATATTCACTCAACACAGAGTTTCCACTGGAAGGCCCGAAACGCTCTCAAATGAACTTTCTGAGTCAAAAAGTGATTGTTAGTGCAGATATTCACTCAACACAAAGTTTTCACTGGAAGGCCAGAAACGCTCTCAAAGCACTTTCAGAGTCCAAAAGTTTCTCACTGCAGATATTCACTCACAACAGAGTTTTCACTGGAAGGCCAGAAACGCTCTCAAATGCACTTTCAGAGTCCAAAACGTGATTTTTACTGCAGATATTCACTCAACACGGAGTTTCCACTGGAAGGCCAGAAACGCTCTCAAATGCACTTTTGAGTCCAAAAAGTGATTCTTAGTGCAGATATTCACTCAACACAGAGTTCCACAAGATTGCCAGTAATGCTCTCAGAACCACTTTCTGAGTCCAAAAAAGTGTTTCTCACTGCAGATATTCACTCAACACAGAGTTTTCACTGGAAGGCCAGAAACGCTCTCAAATGCACTTTCGGAGTCCAAAAAGTGATTCTTACTGCAGATATTCACTCAACACAGAGTTTTCACTGGAAAGCCCGAAACGCTCACAAATGCACTTTCAGAGTCCAAAAAATTAATTTTCACTGCAGATATTCACTCAACACAGAGTTTTCACTGGAAGGCCAGAAACGCTCTCAAATGCATTTTCAGAGTCCAAAAAATTGATTCTTAGTGCAGATATTCACTCAACACGGAGTTTCCACTGGAAGGCCGAAACGCTCTCAAATGCACTTTCGGAGTCCAAAAAAGTGATTGTTAGTGCAGATATTCACTCAACACAGAGTTCCACAAGATTGCAGAAACGCTCTCAGAAGCACTTTCTGAGTCCAAAAAAGTGATTCTTAGTGCAGATATTCACTCAACACAGAGTTTCCACTGAAAGGCCAGGAACCTTCTCAAATGCATTTTCAGAATCCAAAAAGTGATTGTTAGTGCATATATTCACTCAACACCACACAGAGTTTCCAGTAGGAGGCCAGTAACGCTCTCAAATGAACTTTCTGAGTCCAAAAAACGTGATTCTTACTGCAGATATTCACTCAACACAGAGTTTCCACTGAAAGACTAGGAACCTTCTCAAATGCATTTTCAGAGTCCAAAAAAGTGATTGTTAGTGAAGATATTCACTCAACACAGAGTTTCCAGTAGAAGGTCAGTAACACTGTCAAATGAACTTTTGGATTCCAAAAAAGTGATTCTTAGTGCAGATATTCACTCAACACAGATTTTCCACTGGAAGTCCAGAAACGCTCTCACATGCACTTTAAAAGTCCAAAAAATTGATTCTCACTGTAGATATTCACTCAACACAGAGTTCTCACTGGAAAGCCAGAAACTCTCTCAAATGCACTTTCAGAGTCCAAAAATTGATTCTCACTGCAGATATTCACTCAACACAGAGTTTTCACTGGAAGGCCAGAAACGCTCTCAAATGCACTTTCAGAGTCCAAAAAGTGATTCTTAGTGCAGATATTCACTCAACACAGAGTTTCCACTGGAAGGCCGAAACGCTCTCAAATGCACTTTCGGAGTCCAAAAAGTGATTGTTAGTGCAGATATTCACTCAACACAGAGTTCCACAAGATTGCCAGAAACGCTCTCAGAAGCACTTTCTGAGTCCAAAAAGTTTCTCACTGCAGATATTCACTCAAAACAGAGTTTTCACTGGAAGGCCAGAAACGCTCTCAAACGCACTTTCAGAGTCCAAGAAAGTGATTCTTACTGCAGATAATCACTCAACACAGAGTTTTCACTGGAAGGCCCGAACGCTCACAAATGCACTTTCAGAGTCCAAAAAATTGATTTTCACTGCAGATATTCACTCAACACAGAGTTTTCACTGGAAGGCCAGAAACGCTCTCAAATGCATTTTCAGAGTCCAAAAAATTGATTCTTACTGCATATATTCACTCCACACAGAGATTCCAGTAGAAGGCCAGTAACGCTCTCAAATGAACTTTCTGAGTCCAAAAAAGTGATTCTTAGTGCAGATATTCACTCAACCCAGAGTTTTCACTGGAAGGCCCGAACGCTCTCAGAAGCACTTTCTGAGTCCAAAAATTGATTCTCACTGCAGATATTCACTCAACACAGAGTTTTCACTGGAAGGCCAGAAACGCTCTCAAATGCACTTTCAGAGTCCAAAAACGTGATTCTTAGTGCAGATATTCACTCAACACGGAGTTTCCACTGGAAGGCCCGAAACGCTCTCAAATGCACTTTCGGAGTCCAAAAAAGTGATTGTTAGTGCAGATATTCACTCAACACAGAGTTCCACAAGAAGGCCAGTAATGCTCTCAAAGCACTTTCTGAGTCCAAAAAAGTGTTTCTCACTGCAGATATTCACTCAACACAGAGTTTTCACTGGAAGGCCAGTAACGCTCTCAAATGCACTTTCGGAGTCCAAAAAAGTGATGCTTAGTGCAGATATTCACTCAACACAGAGTTTCCACTGAAAGGCCAGAAACGCTCTCAAACGCACTTTCAGAGTCCAAGAAAGTGATTCTTACTGCAGATATTCACTCAACACAGAGTTTTCACTGGAAGGCCCGAACGCTCACAAATGCACTTTCAGAGTCCAAAAAATTGATTTTCACTGCAGATATTCAGTCAACACAGAGTTTTCACTGGAAGGCCAGAAACGCTCTCAAATGCATTTTCAGAGTCCAAAAAATTGATTCTTACTGCATATATTCACTCCACACAGAGATTCCAGTAGAAGGCCAGTAACGCTCTCAAATGAACTTTCGGAGTCCAAAAAAGTGATTGTTAGTGCAGATATTCACTCAACACAGAGTTCCCACTGAAAGGCTAGGAACCTTCTCAAATGCATTTTCAGAATCCAAAAAAGTGATTGTTAGTGCATATATTCACTCCACACAGAGTTTCCAGTAGGAGGCCAGTAACGCTCTCAAATGAACTTTCTGAGTCCAAAAACGTGATTCTTACTGCAGATATTCACTCAACACAGAGTTTCCACTGAAAGGCTAGGAACCTTCTCAAATGCATTTTCAGAATCCAAAAAAGTGATTGTTAGTGCATATATTCACTCCACACAGAGTTTCCAGTAGGAGGCCAGTAACGCTCTCAAATGAACTTTTAGAGTCCAAAAGTGTGATTCTTAGTGCAGATATTCACTCAACACAGAGTTTACAGTAGATGGCCAGAAACGCTATCAAATGCACTTTCTGAGTCCAAAAAAGTGTTTCTCACTGTAGATATTCACTCAACACAGAGTTTCCATTGGAAGGCCAGAAACGCTCTCAAATGAACATTTGGAGTCCAAAAAAGTGATTCTTAGTGCAGATATTCACTCAACACAGATTTTCCACTGGAAGGCCAGAAACGCTCTCAAATGCACTTTCAGAGTCCAAAAAAGTGTTTCTCACTGCAGATATTCACTCAACACAGAGTTTTCACTGGAAGGCCAGAAACGCTCTCAAATGCACTTTCAGAGTCCAAAAAAGTGTTTCTCACTGCAGATATTCACTCAACACAGAGTTTTCACTGGAAGGCCAGAAAACGCTCTCAAATGCACTTTCAGAGTCCAAAAAGTGTTTCTCACTGCAGATATTCACTCAACACAGAGTTTTCACTGGAAGGCCAGAAACGCTCTAAAATGCACTTTCGGAGTCCAAAAAAGTGATTCTTAGTGCAGATATTCACTCAACACAGAGTTTCCACTGAAAGGCCAGAAACGCTCTCAAATGCACTTTCAGAGTCCAAAAAAGTGATTCTCACTGCAGATATTCACTCAACACAGAGTTTCCACTGGAAAGCCAGAAACGCTCTCAAATGCACTTTCAGAGTCCAAAAATTGATTCTCACTGCAGATATTCACTCAACACAGAGTTTTCACTGGAAAGCCAGAAACGCTCTCAAATGCATTTTCAGAGTCCAAAAAATTCATTCTTACTGCATATATTCACTCCACACAGAGTTTCCAGTAGAAGGCCAGTAACGCTCTCAAATGAACTTTCTGAGTCCAAAAACGTGATTCTTACTGCAGATATTCACTCAACACAGAGTTTTCACTGGAAGGCCAGAAACGCTCTCAAAAGCACTTTCAGTGTCCAAAAAAGTGATTCTTAGTGCAGACATTCACTCAACACAGAGTTTCCACTGGAAGGCCGAAACGCTCTCAAATGCACTTTTTCGAGTCCAAAAGTGATTGTTAGTGCAGATATTCACTCAACACAGAGTTCCACAAGATTGCCAGAAACGCTCTCAGAAGCACTTTCTGAGTCCAAAAAAGTTTCTCACTGCAGATATTCACTCAAAACAGAGTTTTCACTGGAAGGCCAGAAACGCTCTCAAATGCACTTTCGGAGTCCAAAAAAGTGATTCTTAGTGCAGATATTCACTCAACACAGAGTTCCACAAAAAGGCAAGAAACGCTCTCAGAAGCACTTTCTGAGTCCAAAAAATTGATTCTTACTGCATATATTCACTCCACACAGAGATTCCAGTAGAAGGCCAGAAACGCTCTCAAATGCACTTTCGGAGTCCAAAAAATTGATTCTTACTGCAGATATTCACTAAACACAGATTTTCCACTGGAAGGCCAGAAACGCTCTCAAATGCACTTTCAGAGTCCAAAAAAGTGATTCTTAGTGCAGATATTCACTCAACACAGAGTTTCCACTGAAAGGCCAGAAACGCTCTCAAACGCACTTTCAGAGTCCAAAAAAGTGATTCTCACTGCAGATATTCACTCAACACAGAGTTTCCACTGGAAAGCCAGAAACGCTCTCAAATGCACTTTCAGAGTCCAAAATTGATTCTCACTGCAGATATTCACTCAACACAGAGTTTTCACTGGAAAGCCAGAAACGCTCTCAAATGCATTTTCAGAGTCCAAAAAATTCATTCTTACTGCATATATTCACTCCACACAGAGTTTCCAGTAGAAGGCCAGTAATGCTCTCAAATGAACTTTCTGAGTCCAAAAACGTGATTCTTACTGCAGATATTCACTCAACACAGAGTTTTCACTGGAAGGCCAGAAACGCTCTCAAAAGCACTTTCAGTGTCCAAAAAAGTGATTCTTAGTGCAGATATTCACTCAACACAGAGTTCCACAAGAAGGCAAGAAACGCTCTCAGAAGCACTTTCAGAGTCCAAAAATTGATTTTCACTGCACATATTCACTCAACACATAGTTTTCACTGGAAGGCCAGAAACGCTCTCAAATGCATTTTCAGAGTCCAAAAATTTGATTCTTACTGCATATATTCACTCCACACAGAGTTTCCCGTAGAAGGCCAGAAACGCTCTCAAATGAACTTTTGGAGTCCAAAAAAGTGATTCTTAGTGCAGATATTCACTCAACACAGATTTTCCACTGGAAGGCCAGAAACGCTCTCAAATGCACTTTCAAAGTCCAAAAAATTGATTCTCACTGCAGATATTCACTCAACACAGAGTTCTCACTGGAAAGCCAGAAACTCTCTCAAATGCACTTTCAGAGTCCAAAAATTGATTCTCACTGCAGATATTCACTCAACACAGAGTTTTCACTGGAAGGCCAGAAACGCTCTCAAATGCACTTTCAGAGTCCAAAAAAGTGATTCTTAGTGCAGATATTCACTCAACACAGAGTTTCCACTGGAAGGCCCGAAACGCTCTCAAATGCACTTTCGGAGTCCAAAAAAGTGATTGTTAGTGCAGATATTCACTCAACACAGAGTTCCACAAGATTGCCAGAAACGCTCTCAGAAGCACTTTCTGAGTCCAAAAAAGTTTCTCACTGCAGATATTCATTCAAAACAGAGTTTTCACTGGAAGGCCAGAAACGCTCTCAAATGCACTTTCGGAGTCCAAAAAAGTGATTCTTAGTGCAGATATTCACTCAACACAGAGTTCCACAAGAAGGCAAGAAACGCTCTCAGAAGCACTTTCTGAGTCCAAAAAATTGATTCTTACTGCATATATTCACTCCACACAGAGATTCCAGTAGAAGGCCAGTAACGCTCTCAAATGAACTTTCTGAGTCCAAAAAAGTGATTCTTAGTGCAGATATTCACTCAACCCAGAGTTTTCACTGGAAGGCCCGAACGCTCACAAATGCACTTTCAGAGTCCAAAAAATTGATTCTCACTGCAGATATTCACTCAACACAGAGTTTTCACTGGAAGGCCAGAAACGCTCTCAAATGCACTTTCAGAGTCCAAAAACGTGATTCTTAGTGCAGATATTCACTCAACACGGAGTTTCCACTGGAAGGCCCGAAACGCTCTCAAATGCACTTTCGGAGTCCAAAAAAGTGATTGTTAGTGCAGATATTCACTCAACACAGAGTTCCACAAGATTGCCAGAAACGCTCTCAGAAGCACTTTCTGAGTCCAAAAAGTGTTTCTCACTGCAGATATTCACTCAACTCAGAGTTTCCACTGGAAAGCCAGAAACGCTCTCAAATGCACTTTCAGAGTCCAAAAATTGATTTTCACTGCAGATATTCACTCAACACAGAGTTTCCTCTGAAAGGCTAGGAACCTTCTCAAATGCATTTTCAGAGTCCAAAAAAGTGATTTTTAGTGCATATATTCACTCCACACAGAGTTTCCAGTAGGAGGCCAGTAACGCTCTCAAATGAACTTTTAGAGTCCAAAAGTGTGATTCTTAGTGCAGATATTCACTCAACACAGAGTTTACAGTAGATGGCCAGAAACGCTATCAAATGCACTTTGAGTCGAAAATAGTGATTTTAGTGCAGATATTCACTCAACACGGAGTATCCACTGGAATGCCCGAAAGCTCACAAATGCACTTTCGGAGTCCAAAAAAGTGATTGTTAGTGCAGATATTCACTCAACACAGAGTTCCACAAGATTGCCAGAAACGCTCTCAGAAGCACTTTCTGAGTCCAAAAAAGTGTTTCTCACTGCAGATATTCACTCAACTCAGAGTTTCCACTGGAAAGCCAGAAACGCTCTCAAATGCACTTTCAGAGTCCAAAAATTGATTTTCACTGCAGATATTCACTCAACACAGAGTTTCCTCTGAAAGGCTAGGAACCTTCTCAAATGCATTTTCAGAGTCCAAAAAAGTGATTTTTAGTGCATATATTCACTCCACACAGAGTTTCCAGTAGGAGGCCAGTAACGCTCTCAAATGAACTTTTAGAGTCCAAAAGTGTGATTCTTAGTGCAGATATTCACTCAACACAGAGTTTACAGTAGATGGCCAGAAACGCTATCAAATGCACTTTCGGAGTCGAAAATAGTGATTTTTAGTGCAGATATTCACTCAACACGGAGTATCCACTGGAATGCCCGAAAGCTCACAAATGCACTTTCAGAGTCCAAAAAATTGATTCTTACTACAGATTTTCACTAAACACAGAGTTTCCACTGGAAGGCCAGAAACGCTCTCAAATGCACTTTCAGAGTCCAAAAAATTGATTCTCCCTGCAGATATTCACTCAACACAGAGTTCTCACTGGAAAGCCTGAAACTCTCTCAAATGCACTTTCAGAGTCCAAAAATTGATTCTCACTGCAGATATTCACTCAACACAGAGTTTTCACTGGAAGGTCAGAAACGCTCTCAAATGCACTTTCAGAGTCCAAAAAAGTGATTCTTAGTGCAGATATTCACTCAACACGGAGTTTCCACTGGAAGGCCAAACGCTCTCAAATGCACTTTCGGAGTCCAAAAAAGTGATTGTTAGTGCAGATATTCACTCAACACAGAGTTCCACAAGATTGCCAGAAACGCTCTCAAATGCACTTTCAGAGTCCAAAAATTGATTTTCACTGCAGATATTCACTCAACACAGAGTTTTCACTGGAAGGCCAGAAACGCTCTCAAATGCATTTTCAGAGTCCAAAAAATTGATTCTTACTGCATATATTCACTCCACACAGAGTTTCCAGTAGAAGGCCAGTAACGCTCTCAAATGAACTTTCTGAGTCCAAAAACGTGATTCTTTCTGCAGATATTCACTCAACACAGAGTTTCCACTGAAAGACGAGGAACCTTCTCAAATGCATTTTCAGAGTCCAAAAAAGTGATTGTTAGTGCAGATATTCACTCAACACAGAGTTTCCAGTAGAAGGCCAGTAACACTGTCAAATGAACTTTTGGATTCCAAAAAAGTGATTCTTAGTGCAGATATTCACTCAACACAGATTTTCCACTGGAAGGCCAGAAACGCTCTCAAATGCACTTTCAAATCCAAAAAATTGATTGTCACTGTAGATATTCACTCAACACAGAGTTCTCACTGGAAAGCCAGAAACTCTCTCAAATGCACTTTCAGAGTCCAAAAATTGATTATCACTGCAGATATTCACTCAACACAGAGTTTTCACTGGAAGGCCAGAAACACTCTCAAATGCACTTTCAGAGTCCAAAAAAGTGATTCTTATTGCAGATATTCACTCAACACAGAGTTTCCACTGGAAGGCCCGAAACGCTCTCAAATGCACTTTCGGAGTCCAAAAATTGATTCTCACTGCAGATATTCACTCAACACAGAGTTTTCACTGGAAGGCCAGAAACGCTCTCAAATGCACTTTCAGAGTCCAAAAAAGTGATTCTTAGTGCAGATATTCACTCAACACAGAGTTTTCACTGGAAGGCCAGTAACGCTCTCAAATGAACTTTTGGAGTCCAAAAAAGTGATTCTTAGTGCAGATATTCACTCAACACAGAGTTTCCACTGAAAGGCTAGGAACCTTCTCAAATGCATTTTCAGAGTCCAAAAAAGTGATTGTTAGTGCATATATTCACTCCACACAGAGTTTCCAGTAGGAGGCCAGTAACGCTCTCAAATGAACTTTTAGAGTCCAAAAGTGTGATTCTTAGTGCAGATATTCACTCAACACAGAGTTTTCAGTAGATGGCCAGAAACGCTATCAAATGCACTTTCGCAGTCGAAAATAGTGATTTTTAGTGCAGATATTCACTAAAAACAGAGTTTCCACTGGAAGGCCAGAAACGCTCTCAAATGAACATTTGGAGTCCAAAAAAGTGATTCTTAGTGCAGATATTCACTCAACACAGATTTTCCACTTGAAGGCCAGAAACGCTCTCAAATGCACTTTCAGAGTCCTAAAAAGTGATTCTTAGTGCAGATATTCACTCAACACAGAGTTTTCACTGGAAGGCCCGAACGCTCACAAATGCACTTTCAGAGTCCAAAAAATTGATTCTTACTACAGATTTTCTCTAAACACAGAGTTTCCACTGAAAGGCCAGAAACGCTCTCAAATGCACTTTCAGGGTCCAAAAATTGATTCTCACTGCAGATATTCACTCAACACAGAGTTTTCACTGGAAGGCCAGAAACGCTCTCAAATGCACTTTCAGAGTCCAAAAAATTGATTCTTACTACAGATATTCACTCAACACAGAGTTTCCACTGAAAGGCCAGAAACGCTGTCAAATGCACTTTCAGAGTGCAAAAAAGTCATTTTTAGTGCAGATATTCACTCCACACAGAGTTTCCAGTAGAAGGCCAGTAACGCTCTCAAATGAACTTTTGGAGTCCAAAAAATTGATTCTTACTGCATATATTCACTCCACACAGAGTTTCCAGTAGAAGGCCAGTAACGCTCTCAAATGAACCTTTGGAGTCCAAAAACGTGATTCTTACTGCAGATATTCACTCAACACAGAGTTTTCACTGGAAGGCCAGAAACGCTCTCAAAAGCACTTTCAGTGTCCAAAAAAGTGATTCTTAGTGCAGATATTCACTCAACACAGATTTTCCACTGGAAGGCCAGAAACGCTCTCAAATGCACTTTCAGAGTCCAAAAAAGTGTTTCTCACTGCAGATATTCACTCAACACAGAGTTTTCACTGGAAGGCCAGAAACGCTCTCAAATGCACTTTCGGAGTCCAAAAAAGTGATTCTCACTGTAGATATTCACTCAACACAGAGTTTTCACTGGAAGGCCAAAAACGCTCTCAAAAGCACTTTCAGTTTCCAAAAAAGTGATTCTTAGTGCAGATATTCACTCAACACAGAGTTCCACAAGAAGGCAAGAAACACTCTCAGAAGCACTTTCAGAGTCCAAAAATTGATTTTCACTGCACATATTCACTCAACACAGAGTTTTCACTGGAAGGCCAGAAACAGTCTCAAATGCATTTTCAGAGTCCAAAAAATTGATTCTTACTGCATATATTCACTCCACACAGAGTTTCCAGTAGAAGACCAGAAACGCTCTCAAATGAACTTTTGGAGTCCAAAAAAGTGATTCTTAGTGCAGATATTCACTCAACACAGAGTTTCCACTGAAAGGCTAGGAACCTTCTCAAATGCATTTTCAGAGTCCAAAAAAGTGATTGTTAGTGCAGATATTCACTCAACACGGAGTTTCCACTGGAAGTCCCGAAACGCTCTCAAATGCACTTTCGGAGTCCAAAAAAGTGATTGTTAGTGCAGATATTCACTCAACACAGAGTTCCACAAGATTGCCAGAAACGCTCTCAGAAGCACTTTCTGAGTCCAAAAAAGTGTTTCTCACTGCAGATATTCACTCAACACAGAGTTTTCACTGGAAACCCAGAAACGCTCTCAAATGCACTTTCGGAGTCCAAAAAAGTGATGCTTAGTGCAGATATTCACTCAACACAGAGTTTCCACTGAAAGGCCAGAAACGCTCTCAAACGCACTTTCAGAGTCCAAAAAAGTGATTCTCACTGCAGATATTCACTCAACACAGAGTTTCCAGTAGAAGGCCAGTAACGCTCTCAAATGAACTTTTGGAGTCCAAAAAAGTGATTCTTAGTGCAGATATTCACTCAACACAGAGTTTCCACTGAAAGGCCAGGAACCTTCTCAAATGCATTTTCAGAATCCAAAAAAGTGATTGTTAGTGCATATATTCACTCCACACAGAGTTTCCAGTAGGAGGCCAGTAACGCTCTCAA
Organism: Megalops atlanticus; assembly: GCA_019176425.1. Classification (NCBI taxonomy): domain Eukaryota; kingdom Metazoa; phylum Chordata; class Actinopteri; order Elopiformes; family Megalopidae; genus Megalops; species Megalops atlanticus. The sequence continues at coordinate 45,800 of JAFDVH010000038.1, forward strand.
ATGAACTTTTAGAGTCCAAAAGTGTGATTCTTAGTGCAGATATTCACTCAACACAGAGTTTACAGTAGATGGCCAGAAACGCTATCAAATGCACTTTCGGTGTCGAAAATAGTGATTTTTAGTGCAGATATTCACTAAAAACAGAGTTTCCACTGGAAGGCCAGAAACGCTCTCAAATGAACATTTGGAGTCCAAAAAAGTGATTCTTAGTGCAGATATTCACTCAACACAGATTTTCCACTGGAAGGCCAGAAACGCTCTCAAATGCACTTTCAAAGTCCAAAAAATTGATTCTCACTGTAGATATTCACTCAACACAGAGTTCTCACTGGAAAGCCTGAAACTCTCTCAAATGCACTTTCAGAGTCCAAAAATTGATTCTCACTGCAGATATTCACTCAACACAGAGTTTTCACTGGAAGGTCAGAAACGCTCTCAAATGCACTTTCAGAGTCCAAAAAAGTGATTCTTAGTGCAGATATTCACTCAACACAGAGTTTCCACTGGAAGGCCCGAAACGCTCTCAAATGCACTTTCGGAGTCCAAAAAGTGATTGTTAGTGCAGATATTCACTCAACACAGAGTTCCACAAGATTGCCAGAAACGCTCTCCGAAGCACTTTCTGAGTCCAAAAAAGTGTTTCTCACTGCAGATATTCACTCAAAACAGAGTTTCCACTGGAAGGCCAGAAACGCTCTCAAATGCACTTTCGGAGTCCAAAAAAGTGATTCTTAGTGCAGATATTCACTCAACACAGAGTTTCCACTGAAAGGCCAGAAACGCTCTCAAATGCACTTTCAGAGTCCAAAAAGTGATTCTCACTGCAGATATTCACTCAACACAGAGTTTCCACTGGAAAACCAGAAACGCTCTCAAATGCACTTTCAGAGTCCAAAAATTGATTCTTACTACAGATATTCACTCCACACAGAGTTTCCAGTAGAAGACCAGAAACGCTCTCAAATGAACTTTGGAGTCCAAAAAGTGATTCTTAGTGCAGATATTCACTCAACACAGAGTTTCCACTGAAAGGCTAGGAACCTTCTCAAATGCATTTTCAGAATCCAAAAAGTGATTGTTAGTGCATATATTCACTCACACAGAGTTTCCAGTAGGAGGCCAGTAACGCTCTCAAATGAACTTTAGAGTCCAAAAGTGTGATTCTTAGTGCAGATATTCACTCAACACAGAGTTTACAGTAGATGGCCAGAAACGCTATCAAATGCACTTTCGGTGTCGAAAATAGTGATTTTTAGTGCAGATATTCACTAAAAACAGAGTTTCCACTGGAAGGCAGAAACGCTCTCAAATGAACATTTGGAGTCAAAAAAGTGATTCTTAGTGCAGATATTCACTCAACACAGATTTTCCACTGGAAGGCCAGAAAACGCTCTCAAATGCACTTTCAAAGTCCAAAAATTGATTCTCACTGTAGGTATTCACTCAACACAGAGTTCTCACTGGAAAGCCTGAAACTCTCTCAAATGCACTTTCAGAGTCCAAAAATTGATTCTCACTGCAGATATTCACTCAACACAGAGTTTTCACTGGAAGGTCAGAAACGCTCTCAAATGCACTTTCAGAGTCCAAAAAAGTGATTCTTAGTGCAGATATTCACTCAACACAGAGTTTCCACTGGAAGGCCCGAAACGCTCTCAAATGCACTTTCGGAGTCCAAAAAAGTGATTCTTAGTGCAGATATTCACTAAACACAGAGTTTCCACTGAAAGGCCAGAAACGCTCTCAAACGCACTTTCAGAGTCCAAAAAAGTGATTCTCACTGCAGATATTCACTCAACACAGAGTTTCCACTGGAAAGCCAGAAACGCTCTCAAATGCATTTTCAGAGTCCAAAAAAGTGATTCTTAGTGCAGATATTCACTCCACACAGAGTTTCCAGTAGAAGGCCAGTAACGCTCTCAAATGAACTTTCTGAGTCCAAAAACGTGATTCTTACTGCAGATATTCACTCAACACAGAGTTTTCACTGGAAGGCCAGAAACGCTCTCAAAAGCACTTTCAGTGTCCAAAAAAGTGATTCTTAGTGCAGGTATTCACTCAACATAGAGTTCCACAAGAAGGCAAGAAATGCTCTCAGAAGCACTTTCAGAGTCCAAAAATTGATTTTCACTGCACATATTCACTGAACACAGAGTTTTCACTGGAAGGCCAGAAACGCTCTCAAATGCATTTTCAGAGTCCAAAAAAGTGATTGTTAGTGCATATATTCACTCCACACAGAGTTTCCAGTAGGAGGCAGTAACGCTCTCAAATGAACTTTTAGAGTCCAAAAGTGTGATTCTTAGTGCAGATATTCACTCAACACAGAGTTTACAGTAGATGGCCAGAAACGCTATCAAATGCACTTTCGGAGTCGAAAATAGTGATTTTTAGTGCAGATATTCACTCAACACGGAGTTTCCACTGGAAGGCCCGAAAGCTCACAAATGCACTTTCAGAGTCCAAAAAATTGATTCTTACTACAGATTTTCACTAAACACAGAGTTTCCACTGAAAGGCCAGAAACGCTCTCAAATGCACTTTCAGAGTCCAAAAAAGTGATTCTTAGTGCAGATATTCACTCAACACAGAGTTTTCACTGGAAGGCCCGAAACGCTCACAAATGCACTTTCAGAGTCCAAAAAATTAATTCTCACTGCAGATATTCACTCAACACAGAGTTTTCACTGGAAGGCCAGAAACGCTCTCAAATGCACTTTCAGAGTCCAAAACGTGATTCTTAGTGCAGATATTCACTCAACACGGAGTTTCCACTGGAAGGCCAGAAACGCTCTCAAATGCACTTTCTTGGAGTCCAAAAAGTGATTGTTACTGCAGATATTCACTCAACACAGAGTTCCACAAGATTGCCAGAAACGCTCTCAGAAGCACTTTCTGAGTCCCAAAAAGTGTTTCTCACTGCAGATATTCACTCAACACAGAGTTTTCACTGGAAGGCCAGAAACGCTCTCAAACGCACTTTCGGAGTCCAAAAAAGTGATGCTTAGTGCAGATATTCACTCAACACAGAGTTTCCACTGAAAAGCCAGAAACGCTCTCAAACGCACTTTCAGAGTCCAAAAAAGTGATTCTCACTGCAGATATTCACTCAACACAGAGTTTCCATTTGAAGGCCAGAAACGCTCTCAAATGCATTTTCAGAGTCCAAAAAATTGATTCTTACTGCATATATTCACTCCACACAGAGTTTCCAGTAGAAGGCCAGTAACGCTCTCAAATGAACTTTCTGAGTCCAAAAACGTGATTCTTACTGCAGATATTCACTCAACACAGAGTTTCCACTGAAAGGCTAGGAACCTTCTCAAATGCATTTTCAGAATCCAAAAAAGTGATTGTTAGTGCATATATTCACTCCACACAGAGTTTCCAGTAGGAGGCCAGTAACGCTCTCAAATGAACTTTTAGAGTCCAAAAGTGTGATTCTTAGTGCAGATATTCACTCAACACAGAGTTTACAGTAGACGGCCAGAAACGCTATCAAATGCACTTTCGGTGTCGAAAATAGTGATTTTTAGTGCAGATATTCACTAAAAACAGAGTTTCCACTGGAAGGCCAGAAACGCTCTCAAATGAACATTTGGAGTCCAAAAAAGTGATTCTTAGTGCACATATTCACTCAACACAGATTTTCCACTGGAAGGCCAGAAACGCTCTCAAATGCACTTTCAGAGTCCAAAAAGTGTTTCTCACTGCAGATATTCACTCAACACAGAGTTTTCACTGGAAGGCCAGAAACGCTCTCAAATGCACTTTCAGAGTCCAAAAAGTGATTCTTAGTGCAGATATTCACTCAACACAGAGTTTCAGTGAAGGCCAGAAACGCTCTCAAACGCACTTTCAGAGTCCAAAAGTGATTCTCACTGCAGATATTCACTCAACACAGAGTTTCACTGGAGGCCAGAAACGCTCTCAAATGCACTTTCAGAGTCCAAAAAAGTGATTCTTAGTGCAGATATTCACTCAACACAGAGTTTCCACTGAAAGGCCAGAAACGCTCTCAAATGCACTTTCGAGTCCAAAATTGATTCTCACTGCAGATATTCACTCAACACAGAGTTTTCACAGGAAGGTCAGAAACGCTCTCAAATGCACTTTCAGAGTCCAAATAAGTGATTCTTACTGCAGATATTCACTCAACACAGAGTTTCCACTGGAAGGCCCGAAACGCTCTCAAATGCATTTTCAGAGTCCAAAAAAGTGATTGTTAGTGCAGATATTCACTCAACACAGAGTTCCACAAGATTGCCAGAAACGCTCTCAGAAGCACTTTCTGAGTCCAAAAAAGTGTTTCTCACTGCAGATATTCACTCAAAACAGAGTTTTCACTGGAAGGCCAGAAAACGCTCTCAAATGCACTTTCGGAGTCCAAAAAAGTGATTCTTAGTGCAGATATTCACTCAACACAGAGTTTCCACTGAAAGGCCAGAAACGCTCTCAAACGCACTTTCAGAGTCCAAAGAAGTGATTCTCACTGCAGATATTCACTCAACACAGAGTTTCCACTGGAAAGCCAGAAACGCTCTCAAATGCACTTTCAGAGACCAAAAATTGATTCTCACTGCAGATATTCATTCAACACATAGTTGTCACTGGAAGGCCAGAAACGCTCTCAAATGCATTTTCAGAGTCCAAAAAAGTGATTCTTAGTGCAGATATTCACACCACACAGAGTTTCCAGTAGAAGGCCAGTAACGCTCTCAAATGCACTTTCTGAGTCCAAAAAAGTGATTGTTAGTGCAGATATTCACTCAACACAGAGTTTCCACTGGAAAGCCAGAAACGCTCTCAAATGCACTTTCAGAGTCCAAAAAAGTGATTCTTAGTGCAGATATTCCCTCAACACAGAGTTCCACAAGAACGCAAGAAACGCTCTCAGAAGCACTTTCAGAGTCCAAAAATTGATTTTCACTGCACATATTCACTCAACACAGAGTTTGCACTGGAAGGCCAGAAACGCTATCAAATGCATTTTCAGAGTCCAAAAAATTGATTCTTACTGCATATATTCACTCCACACAGAGTTTCCAGTAGAAGGCCAGTAACGCTCTCAAATGAACTTTTGGAGTCCAAAAAAGTGATTCTTAGTGCAGATATTCACTCAACACAGAGTTTCCACTGAAAGGCTAGCAACCTTCTCAAATGCATTTTCAGAATCCAAAAAAGTGATTGTTAGTGCATATATTCTCTCCACACAGAGTTTCCAGTAGGAGGTCAGTAATGCTCTCAAATGAACTTTTAGAGTCCAAAAGTGTGATTCTTAGTGCAGATATTCACTCAACACAGAGTTTACAGTAGATGGCCAGAAACGCTATCAAATGCACTTTCGGAGTCAAAAATAGTGATATTTAGTGCAGATATTCACTAAAAACAGAGTTTCCACTGGAAGCCAGAAACGCTCTCAAATGAACATTTGGAGTCCAAAAAAGTGATTCTTAGTGCAGATATTCACTCAACACAGATTTTCCACTGGAAGGCCAGAAACGCTCTCAAATGCACTTTCAGAGTCCAAAAAGTGTTTCTCACTGCAGATATTCACTCAACACAGAGTTTTCACTGGAAGGCCAGAAACGCTCTCAAATGCACTTTCGGAGTCCAAAAAGTGATTCTTAGTGCAGATATTCACTCAACACAGAGTTTCCACTGAAAGGCCAGAACGCTCTCAAACGCACTTTCAGAGTCCAAAAAGTGATTCTCACTGCAGATATTCACTCAACACAGAGTTTCCACTGGAAAGCCAGAAACGCTCTCAAATGCACTTTCAGAGTCCAAAAACGTGATTCTTACTGCAGATATTCACTCAACACAGAGTTTTCACTGGAAGGCCAGAAACGCTCTCAAAAGCACTTTCAGTGTCCAAAAAAGTGATTCTTAGTGCAGGTATTCACTCAACACAGAGTTCCACAAGAAGGCAAGAAATGCTCTCAGAAGCACTTTCAGAGTCCAAAAATAGATTTTCACTGCAGATATTCACTCAACACAGAGTTTTCACTGGAAGGCCAGAAACGCTCTCAAATGCATTTTCAGAGTCCAAAAAAGTGATTGTTAGTGCATATATTCACTCCACACAGAGTTTCCAGTAGGAGGCCAGTAACGCTCTCAAATGAACTTTTAGAGTCCAAAAGTGTGATTCTTAGTGCAGATATTCACTCCACACAGAGTTTCCAGTAGAAGGCCAGTAACGCTCTCAAATGAACTTTCTGAGTCCAAAAACGTGATTCTTACTGCAGATATTCACTCAACACAGAGTTTCCACTGAAAGACTAGGAACCTTCTCAAATGCACTTTCAGAGTCCAAAAAAGTGATCGTTAGTGCAGATATTCACTCAACACAGAGTTTCCAGTAGAAGGCCAGTAACACTGTCAAATGAACTTTTGGAGTCCAAAAAAGTGATTCTTAGTGCAGATATTCACTCAACACAGATTTTCCACTGGAAGGCCAGAAACGCTCTCAAATGCACTTTCAAAGTCCAAAAAACTGATTCTCACTGTAGATATTCACTCAACACAGAGTTTCCACTGAAAGGCCAGAAACGCTCTCAAACGCACTTTCAGAGTCAAAAAAGTGATTCTCACAGCAGATATTCACTCAACACAGAGTTTCCACTGAAAGGCCAGAAACGCTCTCAAACGCACTTTCAGAGTCCAAAAAAGTGATTCTCACTGCAGATATTCACTCAACACAGAGTTTCCCTGGAAAGCCAGAAACGCTCTCAAATGCACTTTCAGAATCCAAAAATTGATTTTCACTGCAGATATTCACTCAACACAGAGTTTTCACTGGAAGGCCAGAAACGCTCTCAAATGCACTTTCAGAGTCCAAAAAATTGATTCTTACTACAGATATTCACTCAACACAGAGTTTCCACTGAAAGGCCAGAAACGCTGTCAAATGCACTTTCAGAGTGCAAAAAGTCATTTTTAGTGCAGATATTCACTCACACAGAGTTTCCAGTAGAAGGCCAGTAACGCTCTCAAATGAACTTTTGGAGTCCAAAAATTGATTCTTACTACAGATATTCACTCAACACAGAGTTTCCACTGGAAGGCCAGAAACGCTCTCGAATGCACTTTCAGAGTCCAAAAAAGTGATTGTTAGTGCAGATATTCACTCAACACAGAGTTCCACAAGATTGCCAGAAACGCTCTCAGAAGCACTTTCTGAGTCCAAAACGTGATTCTTACTGCAGATATTCACTCAACACAGAGTTTTCACTGGAAGGCCAGAAACGCTCTCAAAAGCACTTTCAGTGTCCAAAAAGTGATGCTTAGTGCAGGTATTCACTCAACACAGAGTTCCACAAGAAGGCAAGAAATGCTCTCAGAAGCACTTTCAGAGTCCAAAAATTGATTTTCACTGCAGATATTCACTCAACACAGAGTTTTCACTGGAAGGCCAGAAACGCTCTCAAATGCATTTTCAGAGTCCAAAAAAGTGATTGTTAGTGCATATATTCACTCCACACAGAGTTTCCAGTAGGACGCCAGTAACGCTCTCAAATGAACTTTTAGAGTCCAAAAGTGTGATTCTTAGTGCAGATATTCACTCCACACAGAGTTTCCAGTAGAAGGCCAGTAACGCTCTCAAATGAACTTTCTGAGTCCAAAAACGTGATTCTTAGTGCAGATATTCACTCAACACAGAGTTTACAGTAGATGGCCAGAAACGCTATCAAATGCACTTTCGGTGTCGAAAATAGTGATTTTTAGTGCAGATATTCACTAAAAACAGAGTTTCCACTGGAAGGCCAGAAACGCTCTCAAATGAACATTTCGAGTCCAAAAGTGTGATTCTTAGTGCAGATATTCACTCAACACAGAGTTTACAGTAGATGGCCAGAAACGCTATCAAATGCACTTTCGGAGTCGAAAATAGTGATTTTTAGTGCAGATATTCACTAAATACAGAGTTTCCACTGGAAGGCCAGAAACACTCTCGAATGAACATTTGTACTCCAAAAAAGTGATTCTTAGTGCAGATATTCACTCAACACAGATTTTCCACTGGAAGGCCAGAAACGCTCTCAAATGCACTTTGAGAGTCCAAAAAAGTGATTCTTAGTGCAGATATTCACTCAACACAGAGTTTTCACTGGAAGGCCCGAACGCTCACAAATGCACTTTCAGAGTCCAAAAAATTGATTCTTACTACAGATTTTCACTAAACACAGAGTTTCCACTGAAAGGCCAGAAACGCTCTCAAATGCACTTTCAGGGTCCAAAAATTGATTCTCACTGCAGATATTCACTCAACACAGAGTTTCCACTGAAAGGCCAGAAACGCTGTCAAATGCACTTTCAGAGTGCAAAAAAGTCATTTTTAGTGCAGATATTCACTCCACACAGAGTTTCCAGTAGAAGGCCAGTAACGCTCTCAAATGAACTTTTGGAGTCCAAAAAATTGATTCTTACTACAGATATTCACTCAACACAGAGTTTCCACTGGAAGGCCAGAAAGGCTCTCGAATGCACTTTCAGAGTCCAAAAAAGTGATTGTTAGTGCAGATATTCACTCAACACAGAGTTCCACAAGATTGCCAGAAACGCTCTCAGAAGCACTTTCTGAGTCCAAAAACGTGATTCTTACTGCAGATATTCACTCAACACAGAGTTTTCACTGGAAGGCCAGAAACGCTCTCAAAAGCACTTTCAGTGTCCAAAAAAGTGATTCTTAGTGCAGGTATTCACTCAACACAGAGTTCCACAAGAAGGCAAGAAATGCTCTCAGAAGCACTTTCAGAGTCCAAAAATTGATTTTCACTGCAGATATTCACTCAACACAGAGTTTTCACTGGAAGGCCAGAAACGCTCTCAAATGCATTTTCAGAGTCCAAAAAAGTGATTGTTAGTGCATATATTCACTCCACACAGAGTTTCCAGTAGGACGCCAGTAACGCTCTCAAATGAACTTTTAGAGTCCAAAAGTGTGATTCTTAGTGCAGATATTCACTCCACACAGAGTTTCCAGTAGAAGGCCAGTAACGCTCTCAAATGAACTTTCTGAGTCCAAAAACGTGATTCTTAGTGCAGATATTCACTCAACACAGAGTTTACAGTAGATGGCCAGAAACGCTATCAAATGCACTTTCGGTGTCGAAAATAGTGATTTTTAGTGCAGATATTCACTAAAAACAGAGTTTCCACTGGAAGGCCAGAAACGCTCTCAAATGAACATTTCGAGTCCAAAAGTGTGATTCTTAGTGCAGATATTCACTCAAAACAGAGTTTACAGTAGATGGCCAGAAACGCTATCAAATGCACTTTCGGAGTCGAAAATAGTGATTTTTAGTGCAGATATTCACTAAATACAGAGTTTCCACTGGAAGGCCAGAAACACTCTCGAATGAACATTTGTACTCCAAAAAAGTGATTCTTAGTGCAGATATTCACTCAACACAGATTTTCCACTGGAAGGCCAGAAACGCTCTCAAATGCACTTTGAGAGTCCAAAAAAGTGATTCTTAGTGCAGATATTCACTCAACACAGAGTTTTCACTGGAAGGCCCGAACGCTCACAAATGCACTTTCAGAGTCCAAAAAATTGATTCTTACTACAGATTTTCACTAAACACAGAGTTTCCACTGAAAGGCCAGAAACGCTCTCAAATGCACTTTCAGGGTCCAAAAATTGATTCTCACTGCAGATATTCACTCAACACAGAGTTTTCACTGTAAGGCCAGAAACGCTCTCAAATGCACTTTCAGAGTCCAAAAAATTGATTCTCACTACAGATATTCACTCAACACAGAGTTTCCAGTAGAAGGCCAGAAACGCTCTCAAATGAACTTTTGGAGTCCAAAAAAGTGATTCTTAGTGCAGATATTCACTCAACACAGAGTTTCCACTGAAAGGCTAGGAACCTTCTCAAAAGCATTTTCAGAGTCCAAAAAAGTGATTGTTAGTGCATATATTCACTCCACACAGAGTTTCCAGTAGTAGGCCAGTAACGATCTCAAACGAACTTTTAGAGTCCAAAAGTGTGATTCTTAGTGCAGATATTCACTCAACACAGAGTTTACAGTAGATGGCCAGAAACGCTATCAAATGCACTTTCGGAGTCGAAAATAGTGATTTTTAGTGCAGATATTCACTAAAAACAGAGTTTCCACTGGAAGGCCAGAAACGCTCTCAAATGCACATTTGGAGTCCAAAAAAGTGATTCTTAGTGCAGATATTCACTCAACACAGAGTTTTCACTGGAAGGCCAGAAACGCTCTCAAATGCATTTTCGAGAGTCCAAAAGTGATTCTTAGTGCAGATATTCACTCAACACAGAGTTTCCACTGAAGGCCAGAAACGCTCTCAAACGCACTTTCAGAGTACAAAAAGTGATTCTCACTGCAGATATTCACTCAACACAGAGTTTCCACTGGAAGGCCAGAAACGCTCTCAAATGCATTTTCAGAGTCCAAAAATTGATTCTTACTGCATATATTCACTCCACACAGAGTTTCCAGTAGAAGGCCAGTAACGCTCTCAAATGAACTTTCTGAGTCCAAAAACGTGATTCTTACTGCAGATATTCACTCAACACAGAGTTTCCACTGAAAGACTAGGAACCTTCTCAAATGCATTTTCAGAGTCCAAAAAAGTGATTCTCACTGCAGATATTCACTCAACACAGAGTTTCCACTGAAAGGCCAGAAACGCTCTCAAATGCACTTTCAGAGTCCAAAAAAGTGATTCTCACTGCAGATATTCACTCAACACAGAGTTTCCACTGAAAGGCCAGAAACGCTGTCAAATGCACTTTCAGAGTGCAAAAAAGTCATTTTTAGTGCAGATATTCACTCCACACAGAGTTTCCAGTAGAAGGCCATTAACGCTCTCAAATGCATTTTCAGAGTCCAAAAAATTGATTCTTACTGCATATATTCACTCCACACAAAGTTTCCAGTAGAAGGCCAGTAATGCTCTCAAATGAACTTTCGGAGTCCAAAAGAGTGATTCTTAGTGCAGATATTAACTCAACACAGATTTTCCACTGGAAGGCCAGAAACGCTCACAAATGCACTTTCAGAGTCCAAAAAATTGATTCTTACTACAGATATTCACTAAACACAGAGTTTCCACTGGAAGGCCAGAAACGCTCTCAAATGCACTTTCAGAGTCCAAAAAATTGATTCTCACTGCAGATATTCACTCAACACAGAGTTTCCACTGGAAAGCCAGAAACGCTCTCAAATGCACTTTCAGAGTCCAAAAATTGATTTTCACTGCAGATATTCACTCAACACAGAGTTTCCACTGGAAGGCCAGAAACGCTCTCAAATGCATTTTCAGAGTCCAAAAAATTGATTCTTACTGCATATATTCACTCCACACAGACTTTCCAGTAGAAGGCCAGTAACGCTCTCAAATGAACTTTCTGAGTACAAAAACGTGATTCTTACTGCAGATATTCACTCAACACAGAGTTTCCACTGAAAGACTAGGAACCTTCTCAAATGCATTTTCAGAGTCCAAAAAAGTGATTGTTAGTGCAGATATTCACTCAACACAGAGTTTCCAGTAGAAGGCCAGTAACACTGTCAAATGAACTTTTGTATTCCAAAAAAGTGATTCTTAGCGCAGATATTCACTCAACACAGATTTTCCACTGGAAGGCCAGAAACGCTCTCAAATGCACTTTCAAAGTCCAAAAAATTCATTCTCACTGTAGATATTCACTCAAGACAGAGTTCTCACTGGAAAGCCAGAAACTCTCTCAAATGCACTTTCAGAGTCCAAAAATTGATTCTCACTGCAGATATTCACTCAACACAGAGTTTCCACTGGAAAACCAGAAACGCTCTCAAATGCACTTTCAGAGTCCAAAAATTGATTCTCACTGCAGATATTCACTCAACACAGAGTTTCCAGTAGAAGGCCAGTAACGCTCTCAAATGAACTTTTGGTGTCCAAAAAAGTGATTCTTAGTGCAGATATTCACTCAACACAGAGTTTCCACTGAAAGGCTAGGAACCTTCTCAAATGCATTTTCAGAATCCAAAAAGTGATTGTTAGTGCATATATTCACTCCACACAGAGTTTCCAGTAGGAGGCCAGTAACGCTCTCAAATGAACTTTTAGAGTCCAAAAGTGTGATTCTTAGTGCAGATATTCACTCAACACAGAGTTCCACAAGATGGCCAGAAACGCTCTCAGAAGCACTTTCTGAGTCCAAAAAAGTGTTTCTCACTGCAGATATTCACTCAACACAGAGTTTTCACTGGAAGGCCAAGAAACTCTCAAAAGCACTTTCAGTGTCCAAAAAAGTGATTCTTAGTGCAGATATTCACTCAACACAGAGTTCCACAAGAAGGCCAGAAACGCTCTCAAATGCACTTTCGGAGTCCAAAAAAGTGATGCTTAGTGCAGATATTCACTCAAAACATAGTTTACAGTAGATGGCCAGAAACGCTCTCAAATGCACTTTCGGAGTCCAAAAGAGTGATTCTTAGTGCAGATATTAACTCAACACAGATTTTCCACTGGAAGGCCAGAAACGCTCACAAATGCACTTTCAGAGTCCAAAAAATTGATTCTTACTACAGATATTCACTAAACACAGAGTTTCCACTGGAAGGCCAGAAACGCTCTCAAATGCACTTTCAGAGTCCAAAAAATTGATTCTCACTGCAGATATTCACTCAACACAGAGTTTCCACTGGAAAGCCAGAAACGCTCTCAAATGCACTTTCAGAGTCCAAAAATTGATTTTCACTGCAGATATTCACTCAACACAGAGTTTCCACTGGAAGGCCAGAAACGCTCTCAAATGCATTTTCAGAGTCCAAAAAATTGATTCTTACTGCATATATTCACTCCACACAGAGTTTCCAGTAGAAGGCCAGTAACGCTCTCAAATGAACTTTCTGAGTCCAAAAACGTGATTCTTACTGCAGATATTCACTCAACACAGATTTTCCACTGGAAGGCCAGAAACGCTCTCAAATGCACTTTCAAAGTCCAAAAAATTGATTCTCACTGTAGATATTCACTCAACACAGAGTTCTCACTGGAAAGCCAGAAACTCTCTCAAATGCACTTTCAGAGTCCAAAAATTGATTCTCACTGCAGATATTCACTCAACACAGAGTTTTCACTGGAAGGCCAGAAACGCTCTCAAATGCACTTTCAGAGTCCAAAAAAGTGATTCTTAGTGCAGATATTCACTCAACACAGAGTTTCCACTGGAAGGCCAGAAACGCTCTCAAATGCACTTTCAGAGTCCAAAAAGTGATTGTTAGTGCAGATATTCACTCAACACAGAGTTTCGACAAGATTGCCAGAAACGCTCTCAAAAGCACTTTCGGAGTCCAAAAAATTGATTCTCACTGTAGATATTCACTCAACACAGAGTTCTCACTGGAAATCCAGAAACTCTCTCAAATGCACTTTCAGAGCCCAAAAATTGATTCTCACTGCATATATTCACTCAACACAGAGTTTCCACTGGAAAACCAAACGCTCTCAAATGCACTTTCAGAGTCCAAAAAGTGATTCTCACTGCAGATATTCACTCAACACAGAGTTTCCAGTAGAAGGCCAGTAACGCTCTCAAATGAACTTTTGGAGTCCAAAAAAGTGATTCTTAGTGCAGATATTCACTCAACACAGAGTTTCCACTGAAAGGCTAGGAACCTTCTCAAATGCATTTTCAGAATCCAAAAAGTGATTGTTAGTGCATATATTCACTCCACACAGAGTTTCCAGTAGGAGGCCAGTAACGCTCTCAAATGAACTTTTAGAGTCCAAAAGTATGATTCTTAGTGCAGATATTCACTCAACACAGAGTTTACAGTAGATGGCCAGAAACGCTATCAAATGCACTTTCGGAGTCGAAAATAGTGATTTTTAGTGCAGATATTCACTAAAAACAGAGATTCCACTGGAAGGCCAGAAACGCTCTCAAATGAACATTTGGAGTCCAAAAAAGTGATTCTTAGTGCAGATATTCACTCAACACAGATTTTCCACTGGAAGGCCAGAAACGCTCTCAAATGCACTTTCAGAGTCCAAAATTGATTCTCACTGCAGATATTCACTCAACACAGAGTTTTCACTGGAAGGCCAGAAACGCTCTCAAATGCACTTTCAGAGTCCAAAAATTGATTCTCTCTGCAGATATTCACTCAACACAGAGTTTTCACTGGAAGGCCAGAAACGCTCTCAAATGCACTTTCAGAGTCCAAAAAAGTGATTCTTAGTGCAGATATTCACTCAACACGGAGTTTCCACTGGAAGTCCCGAAACGCTCTCAAATGCACTTTTGGAGTCCAAAAAAGTGATTGTTAGTGCAGATATTCACTCAACACAGAGTTCCACAAGATTGCCAGAAACGCTCTCAGAAGCACTTTCTGAGTCCAAAAAAGTGTTTCTCACTGCAGATATTCACTCAACACAGAGTTTTCACTGGAAGGCCAGAAACGCTCTCAAATGCACTTTCGGAGTCCAAAAAAGTGATGCTTAGTGCAGATATTCACTCAACACAGAGTTTCCACTGAAAGGCCAGAAACGCTCTCAAACGCACTTTCAGAGTCCAAAAAAGTGATTCTCACTGCAGATATTCACTCAACACAGAGTTTCCAGTAGAAGGCCAGTAACGCTCTCAAATGAACTTTTGGAGTCCAAAAAGTGATTCTTAGTGCAGATATTCACTCAACACAGAGTTTCCACTGAAAGGCTAGGAACCTTCTCAAATGCATTTTCAGAATCCAAAAAAGTGATTGTTAGTGCATATATTCACTCCACACAGAGTTTCCAGTAGGAGGCCAGTAACGCTGTCAAATGAACTTTTAGAGTCCAAAAAAGTGATTCTTAGTGCAGATATTCACTCAACACAGAGTTTCCACTGAAAGGCCAGAACGCTCTCGAACGCACTTTCAGAGTCCAAAGAAGTGATTCTCACTGCAGATATTCACTCAACACAGAGTTTCCACTGGAAAACCAGAAACGCTCTCAAATGCACTTTCAGAGTCCAAAAGTGTGATTCTTAGTGCAGATATTCACTCAACACAGAGTTTACAGTACATGGCCAGAAACGCTCTCAAATGCACTTTCAGAGTCCAAAAATTGATTCTCACTGCAGATATTCACTCAACACAGAGTTTTCACTGGAAGGTCAGAAACGCTCTCAAATGCACTTTCAGAGTCCAAATAAGTGATTCTTAGTGTAGATATTCACTCAACACAGAGTTTCCACTGGAAGGCCCGAAACGCTCTCAAATGCACTTTCGGAGTCCAAAAAAGTGATTGTTAGTGCAGATATTCACTCAACACAGAGTTCCACAAGATTGCAGAAACGCTCTCAGAAGCACTTTCTGAGTCCAAAAAGTGTTTCTCACTGCAGATATTCACTGAAAACAGAGTTTTCACTGGAAGGCCAGAAACGCTCTCAAATGCACTTTCGGAGTCCAAAAAAGTGATTCTTAGTGCAGATATTCACTCAACACAGATTTCCACTGAAAGGCCAGAAACGCTCTCAAACGCACTTTCAGAGTCCAAAGAAGTGATTCTCACTGCAGATATTCACTCAACACAGAGTTTCCACTGGAAAACCAGAAACGCTCTCAAATGCACTTTCAGAGTCCAAAAATTGATTCTCACTGCAGATATTCACTCAACACAGAGTTTTCACTGGAAGACCAGAAACGCCCTCAAATGCATTTTCAGAGTCCAAAAAATTGATTCTTACTGCATATATTCACTCCACACAGAGTTTCCAGTAGAAGGCCAGTAACGCTCTCAAATGAACTTTTGGAGTCCAAAAAAGTGATTCTTAGTGCAGATATTCACTCAACACAGAGTTTCCACTGAAAGGCTAGGAACCTTCTGAAATGCATTTTCAGAATCCAAAAAAGTGATTGGTAGTGCATATATTCACTCCACACAGAGTTTCCAGTAGGAGGCCAGTAACGCTCTCAAATGAACTTTTAGAGTCCAAAAGTGTGATTCTTAGTGCAGATATTCACTCAACACAGAGTTTACAGTAGATGGCCAGAAACGCTATCAAATGCACTTTCGGAGTCGAAAATAGTGATTTTTAGTGCAGATATTCACTAAAAACAGAGTTTCCACTGGAAGGCCAGAAACGCTCTCAATTGAACATTTGGAGTCCAAAAAAGTGATTCTTAGTGCAGATATTCACTCAACACAGATTTTCCACTGGAAGGCCAGAAACGCTCTCAAATGCACTTTCAGAGTCCAAAAAAAGTGTTTTCACTGCAGATATTCACTCAACACAGAGTTTTCACTGGAAGGCCAGAAACGCTCTCAAATGCACTTTCGAGTCAAAAAATGATTCTTAGTGCAGATATTCACTCAACACAGAGTTTCCACTGAAAGGCCAGAAACGCTCTCAAACGCACTTTCAGAGTCCAAAAAAGTGATTCTCACTGCAGATATTCACTCAACACAGAGTTTCCACTGGAAAGCCAGAAACGCTCTCAAATGCACTTTCAGAGTCCAAAAATTGATTCTCACTGCAGATATTCACTCAACACATAGTTTTCACTGGAAGGCCAGAAACGCTCTCAAATGCATTTTCAGAATCCAAAAAAGTGATTGTTAGTGCATATATTCACTCCACACAGAGTTTCCAGTAGGAGGCCAGTAACGCTCTCAAATGAACTTTTAGAGTCCAAAAGTGTGATTCTTAGTGCAGATATTCACTCAACACAGAGTTTACAGTAGATGGCCAGAAACGCTATCAAATGCACTTTCGGTGTCGAAAATAGTGATTTTTAGTGCAGATATTCACTAAAAACAGAGTTTCCACTGGAAGGCCAGAAACGCTCTCAAATGAACATTTGGAGTCCAAAAAAGTGATTCTTAGTGCAGATATTCACTCAACACATAGTTTTCACTGGAAGGCCAGAAACGCTCTCAAATGCATTTTCAGAGTCCAAAAAATTGATTCTTGCTGCATATATTCACTCCACACAGAGTTTCCAGTAGAAGGCCAGTAACGCTCTCAAATGAACTTTTGGAGTCCAAAAGTGATTCTTAGTGCAGATATTCACTCAACACAGAGTTTCCACTGAAAGGCTAGGAACCTTCTCAAATGCATTTTCAGAATCCAAAAAGTGATTGTTAGTGCATATATTCACTCCACACAGAGTTTCCAGTAGGAGGCCAGTAACGCTCTCAAATGAAATTTTAGAGTCCAAAAGTGTGATTCTTAGTGCAGATATTCACTCAACACAGAGTTTACAGTAGATTGCCAGAAACGCTCTCAGAAGCACTTTCTGAGTCCAAAAAAGTGTTTCTCACTGCAGATATTCACTCAAAACAGAGTTTTCACTGGAAGGCCAGAAACGCTCTCAAATGCACTTCGGAGTCCAAAAGTGATTCTTAGTGCAGATATTCACTCAACACAGAGTTTCCACTGGAAGGCCAGAAACGCTCTCAAATGCACTTTCAGAGTCCAAAGAAGTGATTCTCACTGCAGATATTCACTCAACACAGAGTTTTCACTGGAAGGCCAGAAACGCTCTCAAATGCATTTTCAGAGTCCAAAAAAGTGATTCTTAGTGCAGATATTCACTCCACGCAGAGTTTCCAGTAGAAGGCCAGTAACGCTCTCAAATGAACTTTCTGAGTCCAAAAACGTGATTCTTACTGCAGATATTCACTCAACACAGAGTTTTCACTGGAAGGCCAGAAACGCTCTCAAAAGCACTTTCAGTGTCCAAAAAGTGATTCTTAGTGCAGGTATTCACTCAACACAGAGTTCCACAAGAAGGCAAGAAATGCTCTCAGAAGCACTTTCAGAGTCCAAAAATTGATTTTCACTGCACATATTCACTCAACACAGAGTTTTCACTGGAAGGCCAGAAACGCTCTCAAATGCATTTTCAGAGTCCAAAAAAGTGATTGTTAGTGCAGATATTCACTCAACACGGAGTTTCCACTGGAAGGCCCGAAAGCTCACAAATGCACTTTCAGAGTCCAAAAAATTGATTCTTACTACAGATTTTCACTAAACACAGAGATTCCACTGAAAGGCCCGAAACGCTCTCAAATGCACTTTCAGAGTCCAAAAAAGTGATTCTTAGTGCAGATATTCACTCAACACAGAGTTTTCACTGGAAGGCCCGAACGCTCACAAATGCACTTTCAGAGTCCAAAAAATTGATTCTCACTGCAGATATTCACTCAACACAGAGTTTTCACTGGAAGGCCAGAAACGCTCTCAAATGCACTTTCAGAGGCCAAAAAAGTGATTCTTAGTGCAGATATTCACTCAACACGGAGTTTCCACTGGAAGGTTTGAACGCTCTCAAATGCACTTTCGGAGTCCAAAAAGTGATTGTTAGTGCAGATATTCACTCAACACAGAGTTCCACAAGATTGCCAGAAACGCTCTCAGAAGCACTTTCTGAGTCCAAAAAAGTGTTTCTCACTGCAGATATTCACTCAACACAGAGTTTTCACTGGAAGGCCAGAAACGCTCTCAAACGCACTTTCGGAGTCCAAAAAAGTGATTCTCACTGCAGATATTCACTCAACACAGAGTTTCCACTGGAAGGCCAGAAACGCTCTCAAATGCATTTTCAGAGTCCAAAAAATTGATTCTTACTGCATATATTCACTCCACACAGAGTTTCCAGTAGAAGGCCAGTAACGCTCTCAAATGAACTTTCTGAGTCCAAAAACGTGATTCTTACTGCAGATATTCACTCAACACAGAGTTTCCACTGAAAGGCTAGGAACCTTCTCGAATGCATTTTCAGAATCCAAAAAAGTGATTGTTAGTGCATATATTCACTCCACACAGAGTTTCCAGTAGGAGGCCAGTAACGCTCTCAAATGAACTTTTAGAGTCCAAAAGTGTGATTCTTAGTGCAGATATTCACTCAACACAGAGTTTACAGTAGATGGCCAGAAACGCTATCAAATGCACTTTCGGTGTCGAAAATAGTGATTTTTAGTGCAGATATTCACTAAAAACAGAGTTTCCACTGGAAGGCCAGAAACACTCTCAAATGAACATTCGGAGTCCAAAAAAGTGATTCTTAGTGCAGATATTCACTCAACACAGATTTTCCACTGGAAGGCCAGAAACGCTCTCAAATGCACTTTCAGAGTCCAAAAATTGATTCTCACTGCAGATATTCACTCAACACATAGTTTTCACTGGAAGGCCAGAAACGCTCTCAAATGCATTTTCAGAGTCCAAAAAAGTGATTCTTAGTGCAGATACTCACTCCACACAGAGTTTCCAGTAGAAGGCCAGTAACGCTCTCAAATGAACTTTCTGAGTCCAAAAACGTGATTCTTACTGCAGATATTCACTCAACACAGAGTTTTCACTGGAAGGCCAGAAACGCTCTCAAAAGCACTTTCAGTGTCCAAAAAAGTGATTCTTACTGCATATATTCGCTCCACACAGAGTTTCCAGTAGAAGGCCAGTAACGCTCTCAAATGAACTTTCTGAGTCCAAAAACGTGATTCTTACTGCAGATATTCACTCAACACAGAGTTTCCACTGAAAGGCTAGGAACCTTCTCAAATGCATTTTCAGAATCCAAAAAAGTGATTGTTAGTGCATATATTCACTCCACACAGAGTTTCCAGTAGGAGGCCAGTAACGCTCTCAAATGAACTTTTAGAGTCCAAAAGTGTGATTCTTAGTGCAGAAATTCACTCAACACAGAGTTTACAGTAGATGGCCAGAAACGCTATCAAATGCACTTCGGAGTCGAAAATAGTGATTTTAGTGCAGATATTCACTAAAAACAGAGTTTCCACTGGAAGGCCAGAAACGCTCTCAAATGAACATTTGGAGTCCAAAAGTGATTCTTAGTGCAGATATTCACTCAACACAGATTTTCCACTGGAAGGCCAGAAACGCTCTCAAATGCACTTTCAGAGTCCAAAAGTGTTTCTCACTGCAGATATTCACTCAACACAGAGTTTTCACTGGAAGGCCAGAAACGCTCTCAAATGCACTTTCGGAGTCCAAAAAAGTGATTCTTAGTGCAGATATTCACTCAACACAGAGTTTCCAGTGAAAGGCCAGAAACGCTCTCAAACGCACTTTCAGAGTCCAAAAAAGTGATTCTCACTGCAGATATTCACTCAACACAGAGTTTCCACTGGAAAGCCAGAAACGCTCTCAAATGCACTTTCAGAGTCCAAAAAAGTGATTCTTAGTGCAGATATTCACTCAACACAGAGTTTACAGTACATGGCCAGAAACGCTCTTAAATGCACTTTCAGAGTCCAAAAATTGATTCTCACTGCAGATATTCACTCAACACAGAGATTTCACTGGAAGGTCAGAAACGCTCTCAAATGCACTTTCAGAGTCCAAATAAGTGATTCTTAGTGTAGATATTCACTCAACACAGAGTTTCCACTGGAAGGCCCTAAACGCTCTCAAATGCACTTTCGGAGTCCAAAAAAGTGATTGTTAGTGCAGATATTCACTCAACACAGAGTTCCACAAGATTGCCAGAAACGCTCTCAGAAGCACTTTCTGAGTCCAAAAAAGTGTTTCTCACTGCAGATATTCACTCAAAACAGAGTTTTCACTGGAAAGCCAGAAACGCTCTCAAATGCACTTTCGGAGTCCAAAAATTGATTCTCACTGCAGATATTCACTCAACACAGAGTTTTCACTGGAAGGCCAGAAACGCCCTCAAATGCATTTTCAGAGTCCAAAAATTGATTCTTACTGCATATATTCACTCCACACAGAGTTTCCAAAGAAGGCCAGTAACGCTCTCAAATGAACTTTTTAGAGTCCAAAAGTGTGATTCTTAGTGCAGATATTCACTCAACACAGAGTTTACAGTAGATGGCCAGAAACGCTATCAAATGCACTTCGGAGTCCAAAATAGTGATTTTAGTGCAGATATTCACTAAAAACAGAGTTTCCACTGGAAGGCCAGAAACGCTCTCAAATGAACATTTGGAGTCCAAAAAGTGATTCTTAGTGCAGATATTCACTCAACACAGATTTTCCACTGGAAGGCCAGAAACGCTCTCAAATGCATTTTCAGAGTCCAGCTCCATCCAAAAAGTGATTGTTAGTGCATATATTCACTCAACACAGAGTTTCCAGTCGGAGGCCAGCAAACGCTCTCAAATGAACTTTTAGAGTCCAAAAGTGTGATTCTTAGTGCAGATATTCACTCAACACAGAGTTTACACTAGATGGCCAGAAACGCTATCAAATGCACTTTCAGAGTCGAAAAAAGTGATTTTTAGTGCAGATATTCACTCAACACGGAGTTTCCACTGGAAGGCCCAAAGCTCACAAATGCACTTTTCAGAGTCCAAAAAGTGATTCTTACTACAGATTTTCACTAAACACAGAGTTTCCACTGAAAGGCCAGAACGCTCTCAAATGCACTTTCAGAGTCCAAAAAAGTGATTCTTACTGCAGATATTCACTCAACACAGAGTTTTCACTGGAAACCAGAAACGCTCACAAATGCACATTCAGAGTCCAAAAAATTGATTCTCTGCAGATATTCACTCAACACAGAGTTTCACTGGAAGGCCAGAAACGCTCTCAAATGCACTTTCAGAGTCCAAAAAGTGATTCTTAGTGCAGATATTCACTCAACACGGAGTTTCCACTGGAAGGTCAAACGCTCTCAAATGCACTTTCAGAGTCAAAAAAGTGATTCTTAGTGCAGATATTCACTCAACACAGAGTTCCACTGGTTGCCAGAAACGCTCTCAGATGCACTTTCAAGAGTCCAAAAAAAGTTTCTCACTGCAGATATTCACCAACACAGAGTTTTCACTGGAAGAGGCCAGTCCAAAAGTGATTCTCTCAAACGCACTTTCAGAGTCAAACGCAAAAAGTGATTCTCAGTGCAGATATTCACTCAACACAGAGTTTCCACTGAAAGGCCAGAAACGCTCTCAAATGCACTTTCAGAGTCCAAAAGTGATTCTCACTGCAGATATTCACTCAACACAGAGTTTCCACTGGAAGACCAGAAACGCTCTCAAATGCATTTTCAGAGTCCAAAAATTGATTCTTACTGCATATATTCACTCCACACAGAGTTTCCAGTAGAAGGCCAGTAACGCTCTCAAATGAACTTTTGAGTCCAAAAACGTGATTCTTACTGCAGATATTCACTCAACACAGAGTTTCCACTGAAAGGCTAGGAACCTTCTCAAATGCATTTTCAGAATCCAAAAAGTGATTGTTAGTGCATATATTCACTCCACACAGAGTTTCAGTAGGAGGCCAGTAACGCTCTCAAATGAACTTTTTAGAGTCCAAAGTTTGATTCTTAGTGCAGATATTCACTCAACACAGAGTTTACAGTAGATGGCGGAAAACGCTATCAAAAGCACTTTATGAGTCGAAAATAGTGATTTTTAGTGCAGATATTCACTAAAAACAGAGTTTCACTGGAAGGCCAGAAACGCTCTCAAATGAACATTTGGAGTCCAAAAAGTGATTCTTAGTGCAGATATTCACTCAACACAGATTTTCCACTGGAAGGCCAGAAACGCTCTCAAAAGCACTTTTCAGAGTCCAAAAAGTGATTCTCACTGCAGATATTCACTCAACACAGAGTTTCCACAAGAAGGCAGAAACGCTCTCAAAGCACTTTCAGAGTCCAAAAATTGATTTTCACTGCAGATATTCACTCAACACAGAGTTTTCACTGGAAGGCCAGAAACGCTCTCAAATGCATTTTCAGAGTCCAAAAAATTGATTCTTACTGCATATATTCACTCCACACAGAGTTTCCAGTAGAAGGCCAGTAACGCTCTCAAATGAACTTTCAGAGTCCAAAAAGTGATTCTTAGTGCAGATATTCACTAACACAGAGTTTCCACTGAAAGGCTAGGAACCTTCTCAAATGCATTTTCAGAATCCAAAAAAGTGATTGTTAGTGCATATATTCACTCCACACAGAGTTTCCAGTAGGAGGCCAGTAACGCTCTCAAATGAACTTTTAGAGTCCAAAAGTGTGATTCTTAGTGCAGATATTCACTCAACACAGAGTTTACAGTAGATGGCCAGAAACGCTATCAAATGCACTTTTCGGTGTCGAAAATAGTGATTTTTAGTGCAGATATTCACTAAAAACAGAGTTTCCTGGAAGGCCAGAAACGCTCTCAAATGAACATTTGGAGTCCAAAAAGTCCAAAGATTCTTAGTGCAGATATTCACTCAACACATAGTTTTCACTGGAAGGCCAGAAACGCTCTCAAATGCATTTTCAGAGTCCAAAATTGATTCTTAGTGCATATATTCACTCCACACAGAGTTTCCAGTAGAAGGCCAGTAACGCTCTCAAATGAACTTTTGGAGTCCAAAAGTGATTCTTAGTGCAGATATTCACTCCACAGAGTTTCCACTGAAAGGCTAGGAACCTTCTCAAATGCATTCTTTAGAATCCAAAAGTGATTCTTAGTGCAGATATTCACTCCACACAGAGTTTACAGTAGAGGCCAACGCTCTCAAATGAAATTTTAGAGTCCAAAAATAGTGATTTTAGTGCAGATATTCACTCAACACAGAGTTTACAGGAGAAGGCCAAACGCTCTCAAATGCACTTTCAGAGTCCAAAAGTGATTCTTAGTGCAGATATTCACTCAACACAGAGTTTTCACTGGAAGGCCAGAAACGCTCTCAAATGCACTTTCAGAGTCAAAAAAGTGATTCTTACTGCAGATATTCACTCAACACATAAGTTTCCTGGAAGGCCAGAAACGAGTCTCTCAAATGCCTTTCAGCAAAGTCTCAAAGAAGTGATTCTCACTGCAGATCATTACTCAGCAGAAGGTTTCTTTGAGAGTCCAAAAGTGGAACTACAGATATTCACTCAAATGCATTCCAGAGTCCAAGTCCAAAAAAGTGATTCTTAGTGCAGATATTCCTCACTTGGGTTTTCCAGTAGGAAGGCCCAGCGCTCTCAAATGAACTTTCTGAGTCCAAACGTGATTCTTAGTGCAGATATTCACTCAACACAGAGTTTTCACTGGAAGAGCCAGAACAGCTCTCAAATGCACTTTCAGTGATTCTTAGTGCAGATAAGGTTTCAAAGGTGATTCTTATTGATTCTCACTGCAGATATTCCTCAGCACAGAGTTCACAAGAAGGCAGAAATGCTCTAAACACTTTTAGAGTCCAAAAATTTATTTTCACTGCCCTATTCACTCAACACAGAGTTTTCACTGGGAAAGGGGAAACGTCTCAAATCTTTTTAGAGTCCAAAAATGATTGTTAGTGCAGATATTCCTCCCCGGATTTCCCCGGAAGGCCCAAACTCACAAATGCACTTTTAAATCAAAAAATTATTCTTATAAGTTTTTCCCCACAGAATTCCCCTGAAAGGCCGAAACGTTCAAATGCCTTTCAGAGTCCAAAAAGTGATTCTTAGGGGATTTCCCCAACACAGAGTTTTTCTGGAAGGCCCCAAAGCTCACAAAT
>JAFDVH010000038.1:70721-100557 GCA_019176425.1 Megalops atlanticus
CTTTAAAAAAACTTTTTTGGCATGAAAGTGCTTTTAACTTTTTGGCCTTTTTTGGGAAATCTTGGAGTGTTCTGCCTTTGAACCTTTTGGAATTCTGAAAATCATTTTTGGGAATAAAATCTTTTGGGAAAAATTTTTTTTGTGAAATCTGGTGAGAAAATTTGGCCTAAATCATTTTAGCTTTAAACCTTTATTTAAATCTTTAGTGAAATCTGTGTGAATAATTCTCTGAAAATTTTCAGAGGTTCTGGCTTTCAGTGGCTTTTAGTGAATTTTGTGTAGATAATTTTTGGTTGAAAATCATTTTTTGGTTTTGGGGTTTCAGGGTTTTTGGTTTAGTTAAATTTTGGTAAGAATATTGGACTTTAAATCAAATTTTGGAGCTCCTAAATCATTTTTTTAAAATCTGGTTTAGGGAAAAACTGGTTTTGAATATGACAAAATCTTTTGGACTTCGGCCTTTAGCGAACCTTTTTAGTGAAATCTGCTTAAACAATTTTTTCCTGGCCTTCTACTGAAACTCTGTGTTGAGTGAATATCTGCACTAAAAATCACTTTTTTGGACTTGAAAGTTCATTTGAGAGCGTTTCAGGCCTTCCATTGAAACTTTGTGTTTAGTGAATATCTGCACTAAAAATCAGTTTTGGACTCCAAAAGTGCATTTGAAGCGTTTCTGGCATCTAGTGGAAACTCTGTGTTGAGTGAATATCTGCACTAAGAATCACTTTTGGACTCTAAAGTTCATTTGAGAGCGTTACGGGCCTTCCAGTGGAAACTCTGTGTTGAGTGAATATCTGCACTAAGAATCACTTTTTGGACTCTGAAAATGCATTTGAGAGCGTTTCTGGCCTTTCAGTGGAAACTCTGTGTTGAGTGAATATCTGCACTAAGAATCACTTTTTGGACTCAAAAAGTTCATTTGAGAGCGTTACGGGCCTTCAATGGAAACTCTGTGTTGAGTGAATATCTGCACTAAGAATCAATTTTTGGACTCTGAAAGTGCATTTGATAGCGTTTCTGGCCATCTACTGTAAACTCTGTGTTGAGTGAATATCTGCAGTGAAAATCACACTTTTGGACTCTAAAAGTTCATTTGAGAGCGTTTCTGGCCTTCTACTGGAAACTCTGTGTGGAGTGAATATCTGCACTAACAATCACTTTTTGGACTCTGAAAATGCATTTGAGAGCGTTCCTGGCCTTTCAGTGGAAACTCTGTGTTGAGTGAATATCTGCACTAAGAATCACTTTTTGGACTCCAAAAGTTCATTTGAGAGTTACTGGCCTTTCAGTGGAAACTCTGTGTTGAGTGAATATCTGCACTAAGAATCACTTTTTGGACTCTGAAAATGCATTTGAGAGCGTTTCTGGCCTTCCAGTGAAAACTCTGTGAATATCTGCAGTGAATATTTGGACTCTGAAAATGCATTTGAGGACTCTTCAGTGGCTTCAGAGTGAATATTGCACTAAGAATCACTTTTGGAACTCTGTGTTGAGAGCGTGGAATATCTGAGTGAATATCTGCACTAAGAATCACTTTCTTGGACACTGAAAGTGCATTTGAGAGCGTTTTTGGCCTTTCAGTGGAAACTCTGTGTTGAGTGAATATCTGCCTAAGAATCACTTTTAGGACTCTGAAAATGCATTTGAGAAGGTTCCTAACCTTTCAGTGGAAACTCTGTGTTGAGTGAATATCTGCACTAACAATCACTTTTTTGGACTCCAAAAGTTCATTTGAGAGCGTTACTGGCCTTCTACTGGAAACTCTGTGTGGAGTGAATATATGCAGTAAGAATCAATTTTTTGGACTCTGAAAATGCATTTGAGAGCGTTTCTGGCCTTCCAGTGAAAACTCTGTGTTGAGTGAATATGTGCAGTGAAAATCAATTTTTGGACTCTGAAAGTGCTTCCGAGAGCGTTTCTTGCCTTCTTGTGGAACTCTGTGTTGAGTGAATATCTGCACTAAGAATCACTTTTTTGGACACTGAAAGTGCTTTTGAGAGCGTTTTTGGCCTTTCTGTGGAAACTCTGTGTTGAGTGAATATCTGCACTAAGAATCACTTTTTAGGACTCTGAAAATGCATTTGAGAAGGTTCCTAGTCTTTCAGTGGAAACTCTGTGTTGAGTGAATATCTGCAGTGAGAAACACTTTTTTGGACTCCAAAAGTGCATTTGAGAGCGTTTCTGGCCTTCTACTGGAAGCTCTGTGTGAGTGAATATCTGTAGTAAGAATCAATTTTTGGACTCTGAAAGTGCATTTGAGAGCGTTTCTGGCCTTCCAGTGAAAATCTGTGTTGAGTGAATATCTGCACTAAGAATCAATTTTTGGACTCTGAAAGTGCATTTGAGAGCGTTCCTAACCTTTCAGTGGAAACTCTGTGTTGAACGAATATCTGCACTAAGAATCACTTTTTTGACTCTGAAAGTTCATTTGAGAGCGTTTCAGGCCTTCCATTGGAAACTCTGTGTTTAGTGAATATCTGCACTAAAAATCACTTTTTGGACTCCAAAAGATCATTTGAGAGCGTTTCTGGCCTTTCAGTGGAAACTCTGTGTTGAGTGAATATCTGCACTAAGAATCACTTTTGGACTCCAAAAGTGCATTTGAGAGCGTTTTGGGCCTTCCAGTGGAAACTCTGTGTTGAGTGAATATCTGCACTAAGAATCACTTTTTGGACTCTGAAAGTGCATTTGAGAGCGTTTCTGGCCTTTCAGTGGAAACTCTGTGTTGAGTGAATATCTGCACTAAGAATCACCTTTTTTGGACTCTGAAAGTGCATTTGAGAGCGTTTCTGGCCTTCCAGTGGAAACTCTGTGTTGAGTGAATATCTGCACTAAAAATCACTATTTTCGACTCTGAAAGTGCATTTGAGAGCGTTTCTGGCCATCCACTGTAAACTCTGTGTTGAGTGAATATCTGCACTAAGAATCACACTTTTGGACTCTAAAAGTTCATTTGAGAGCGTTACTGGCCTCCTACTGGAAACTCTGTGTGAGTGAATATATGCACTAACAATCACTTTTGGACTCTGAAAATGCATTTGAGAAGGTTCCTAGCCTTTCAGTGGAAACTCTGTGTTGAGTGAATATCTGCACTAAGAATCACTTTTTTGACTCCAAAAGTTCATTTGAGAGCGTTACTGGCCTTCTACTGGAAACTCTGTGTGGAGTGAATATATGCAGTAAGAATCAATTTTTGGACTCTGAAAATGCATTTGAGAAGGTTTCTGGCCTTCCAGTGAAAACTCTGTGTTGAGTGAATATCTGCACTAAAAATCACTATTTTGACTCTGAAAGTGCATTTGAGAGCGTTTTCTGCCTTCTTCTGTGGAACTCTGTGTTGAGTGAATATCTGCACTAAGAATCACTTTTGGACTCTGAAAGTGCATTTGAGAGCGTTTTTGGCCTTTCAGTGGAAACTCTGTGTTGAGTGAATATCTGCACTAAGAATCACTTTTTTGGACTCTGAAAATGCATTTGAGAAGGTTCCTAGCCTTTCAGTGGAAACTCTGTGTTGAGTGAATATCTGCACTAAGAATCACATTTTTGGACTCCAAAAGTTCATTTGAGAGCGTTACTGGCTTCTACTGGAAACTCTGTGTGGAGTGAATATATGCAGTAAGAATCAATTTTTGGACTCTGAAAATGCATTTGAGAGCGTTTCTGGCCTTCCAGTGAAAACTCTGTGTTGAGTGAATATGTGCAGTGAAAATCAATTTTTTGGACTCTGAAAGTGCTTCCGAGAGCGTTTCTTGCCTTCTTGTGTAAACTCTGTGTTGAGTGAATATCTGCACTAAGAATCACTTTTTGGACACTGAAAGTGCTTTTGAGAGCGTTTTTGGCCTTTCTCTGTGGAAACTCTGTGTTGAGTGAATATCTGCACTAAGAATCACTTTTTAGGACTCTGAAAATGCATTTGAGAAGGTTCCTAGCCTTTCAGTGGAAACTCTGTGTTGAGTGAATATCTGCAGTAAGAATCACTTTTGGACTCCAAAGTGCATTTGAGAGCGTTTCTGGCCTTCCACTGGAAGCTCTGTGTGAGTGAATATCTGTAGTAAGAATCAATTTTTTGACTCTGGAAACTCTGGCCTTCCAGTGGAAACTCTGAATTAGTGAATATCTGCAGTAAGAATCAATTTTTGACTCTGAAAGTGCATTTGAGAGCGTTTCTGGCCTTCCAGTGGAAACTCTGTGTTGAGTGAATATCTGCACTAAGAATCACTTTTTGGACTCTGAAAGTGCATTTGAGAGCGTTTCCTAGCCTTTCAGTGGAAACTCTGTGTTGAGTGAATATCTGCACTAAGAATCACTTTTTGGACTCTGAAAGTTCATTTGAGAGCGTTTCTGGCCTTCCAGTGAAACTCTGTGTTGAGTGAATATCTGCACTAAAAATCACTTTTTGGACTCTGAAAGTGCATTTGAGAGCGTTTGAGGCCTTTCAGTGGAAACTCTGTGTTGAGTGAATATCTGCAGTAAGAATCACTTTTGGACTCTGAAAGTGCATTTGAGAGCGTTTCTGGCCTTCCAGTGGAAACTCTGTGTTGAGTGAATATCTGCACTAAGAATCACTTTTTGGACTCTGAAATGCATTTGAGAAGGTTCCTCTTTCAGTGGAAACTCTGTGTTGAGTGAATATCTGCACTAAGAATCACTTTTTGGACTCTGAAAGTGCATTTGAGAGCGTTCCTGGCCTTCAGTGGAAACTCTGTGTTGAGTGAATATCTGCAGTAAGAATCAATTTTTGGACTCTAAAAGTGCATTTGAGAGCGTTTCTGGCCTTCCACTGGAAACTCTGTGTTGAGTGAATATCTGCAGTAAGAATCAATTTTTGGACTCTGAAAGTGCATTTGAGAGCGTTTCTGGCCTTCCAGTGGAAACTCTGTGTTGAACGAATATCTGCACTAAGAATCACTTTTTGGACTCTGAAAGTGCATTTGAGAGCGTTTCTAACCTTTCAGTGGAAACTCTGTGTTGAGTGAATATCTGCACTAAAAATCACTTTTTGGACTCTGAAAGTTCATTTGAGAGCTTTCCTGGCCTTCCAGTGGAAACTCTGTGTTTAGTGAATATCTGCACTAAAAATCACTTTTGGACTCCAAAAGTGCATTTGAGAGCGTTTCAGGCCTTCCATTGGAAACTCTGTGTTGAGTGAATATCTGCACTAAGAATCACTTTTGGACTCCAAAAGTGCATTTGAGAGCGTTTCGGGCCTTCCAGTGGAAACTCTGTGTTGAGTGAATATCTGCAGTAAGAATCACTTTTTTGGACTCCAAAAGTTCATTTGAGAGCGTTTCTGGCCTTCTACTGGAAACTCTGTGTGGAGTGAATATCTGTAGTAAGAATCACTTTTTGGACTCTGAAAGTGCATTTGAGAGCGTTTCTGGCCTTCCAGTGGAAACTCTGTGTTGAGTGAATATCTGCACTAAGAATCACTTTTGGACTCTGAAAGTGCATTTGAGAGCGTTTCTGGCCTTCCAGTGGAAACTCTGTGTTGAGTGAATATCTGCACTAAGAATCACTTTTTGGACTGAAAGTGCATTTGAGAGCGTTACTGGCCTTTCACTGGAAACTCTGTGTTGAGTGAATATCTGCACTAAAAATCACTTTTTTGGACTCTGAAAATGCATTTGAGAGGTTCCAGGCCTTTCAGTGGAAACTCTGTGTTGAGTGAATATCTGCACTAAAGAATCAGTTTTTGACTCAAAAGTGCATTTGAGAGCGTTTCTGGCCTTCTACTGGAAACTCTGTGTGAGTGAATATCTGCAGTAAGAATCAATTTTTGGATTCCAAAAGTGCATTTGAGAGCGTTTCTGGCCTTCCAGTGGAAACTCTGTGTTGAGTGAATATCTGCACTAAGAATCACTTTTTGACTCTGAAAGTGCATTTGAGAGCGTTTCTGGCCTTTCAGTGGAAACTCTGTGTTGAGTGAATATCTGCACTAAGAATCACTTTTTGGACTCTGAAAGTGCATTTGAGAGCGTTTCTGGCCATCAGTGGAAACTCTGTGTTGAGTGAATATCTGCACTAAGAATCACTTTTTGGACTCTAAAAGTTCATTTGAGAGCGTTACTGGCCTCCTACTGGAAACTCTGTGTGGAGTGAATATATGCACTAACAATCAGTTTTTTGGACTCCAAAAGTGCATTTGTGAGCGTTTCGGGCCTTTCAGTGGAAACTCTGTGTTGAACGAATATCTGCACTAAAAATCACTTTTTTGGACTCCGAAAGTTCATTTGAGAGCGTTTCAGGCCTTCCATTGGAAACTCTGTGTTTAGTGAATATCTGCACTAAAAATCAGTTTTTGGACTCCAAAAGTGCATTTGAGAGCGTTTCTGGGGCCTTTCAGTGGAAACTCTGTGTTGAGTGAATATCTGCACTAAGAATCACTTTTTGGACTCTGAAAGTGCATTTGAGAGCGTTTCGGGCCTTTCAGTGGAAACTCTGTGTTGAGTGAATATCTGCACTAAGAATCACTTTTAGGACTCTGAAAATGCATTTGAGAAGGTTCCTAACCTTTCAGTGGAAACTCTGTGTTGAGTGAATATCTGCACTAAGAATCACTTTTTTGGACTCCAAAAGTTCATTTGAGAGCGTTACTGGCCTTCTACTGGAAACTCTGTGTGGAGTGAATATATGCAGTAAGAATCAATTTTTTGGACTCTGAAAATGCATTTGAGAGCGTTTCTGGCCTTCCAGTGAAAACTCTGTGTTGAGTGAATATGTGCAGTGAAAATCAATTTTTGGACTCTGAAAGTGCTTTTGAGAGCGTTTCTTGCCTTCTTGTGGAAACTCTGTGTTGAGTGAATATCTGCACTAAGAATCACTTTTTTGGACACTGAAAGTGCTTTTGAGAGCGTTTCTGGCCTTCCAGTGAAAACTCTGTGTTGAGTGAATATCTGCACTAAGAATCACGTTTTTGGACTCAGAAAGTTCATTTGAGAGCGTTACTGGCCTTCTACTGGAAACTCTGTGTGGAGTGAATATATGCAGTAAGAATCAATTTTTGGACTCTGAAAATGCATTTGAGAGCGTTTCTGGCCTTTCAGTGAAAACTCTGTGTTGAGTGAATATCTGCAG
Source organism: Megalops atlanticus (assembly GCA_019176425.1). NCBI lineage: Eukaryota > Metazoa > Chordata > Actinopteri > Elopiformes > Megalopidae > Megalops > Megalops atlanticus. The sequence goes on from JAFDVH010000038.1 coordinate 77,796, forward strand.
TGAGAATCAATTTTTGGACTCTGAAAGTGCATTTGAGAGCGTTTCTGGCTTTCCAGTGGAAACTCTGTGTTGAGTGAATATCTGCACTAAGAATCACTTTTTGGACTCTGATAGTGCATTTGAGAGCGTTTCTGGCCTTTCAGTGGAAACTCTGTGTTGAGTGAATATCTGCACTAAGAATCACTTTTTTGGACTCCAAAAGTGCATTTGAGAGCGTTTCTGGCCTTCCAGTGGAAACTCTGTGTTGAGTGAATATCTGCACTAAGAATCACTTTTTAGGACTCTGAAAATGCATTTGAGAAGGTTCCTAACCTTTCAGTGGAAACTCTGTGTTGAGTGAATATCTGCACTAACAATCACTTTTTTGGACTCCAAAAGTTCATTTGAGAGCGTTACTGGCCTTCTACTGGAAACTCTGTGTGGAGTGAATATATGCAGTAAGAATAAATTTTTTGGACTCTGAAAATGCATTTGAGAGCGTTTCTGGCCTTCCAGTGAAAACTCTGTGTTGAGTGAATATGTGCAGTGAAAATCAATTTTTGGACTCTGAAAGTGCTTCCGAGAGCGTTTCTTGCCTTCTTGTGGAACTCTGTGTTGAGTGAATATCTGCACTAAGAATCACTATTTTGGACACTGAAAGTGCTTTTGAGTACGTTTTTTGCCTTTCTGTGGAAACTCTGTGTTGAGTGAATATCTGCCCTAAGAATCACTTTTTAGGACTCTGAAAATGCATTTGAGAAGGTTCCTAACCTTTCAGTGGAAACTCTGTGTTGAGTGAATATCTGCACTAAGAATCACTTTTTTGGACTCCAAAAGTTCATTTGAGAGCGTTACTGGCCTTCTACTGGAAACTCTGTGTGGAGTGAATATATGCAGTAAGAATCAATTTTTTGGACTCTGAAAATGCATTTGAGAGCGTTTCTGGCCTTCCAGTGAAAACTCTGTGTTGAGTGAATATGTGCAGTGAAAATCAATTTTTGGACTCTGAAAGTGCTTCGAGAGCGTTTCTTGCCTTCTTGTGGAACTCTGTGTTGAGTGAATATCTGCACTAAGAATCACTTTTTTGGACACTGAAAGTGCTTTTGAGAGCGTTTTTGGCCTTTCTGTGGAAACTCTGTGTTGAGTGAATATCTGCACTAAGAATCACTTTTTAGGACTCTGAAAATGCATTTGAGAAGGTTCCTAGTCTTTCAGTGGAAACTCTGTGTTGAGTGAATATCTGCAGTGAGAAACACTTTTTTGGACTCCAAAAGTGCATTTGAGAGCGTTTCTGGCCTTCTACTGGAAGCTCTGTGTGGAGTGAATATCTGTAGTAAGAATCAATTTTTTGGACTCTGAAAGTGCATTTCAGAGCGTTTCTGGCCTTCCAGTGGAAACTCTGTGTTTAGTGAATATCTGTAGTAAGAATCAATTTTTTGGACTCTGAAAGTGCATTTGTGAACGTTTCTGGCCTTCCAGTGGAAAATCTGTGTTGAGTTAATATCTGCACTAAGAATCACTTTTTTGGACTCTGAAAGTGCATTTGAGAGCGTTCCTAACCTTTCAGTGGAAACTCTGTGTTGAACGAATATCTGCACTAAGAATCACTTTTTTGGACTCCGAAAGATCATTTGAGAGCTTTCTGGCCTTCCAGTGGAAACTCTGTGTTTAGTGAATATCTGCACTAAAAATCACTTTTTTGGACTCCGAAAGTTCATTTGAGAGCGTTTCAGGCCTTCCATTGGAAACTCTGTGTTTAGTGAATATCTGCACTAAAAATCACTTTTTTGGACTCCAAAAGTGCATTTGAGAGCGTTTCGGGCCTTTCAGTGGAAACTCTGTGTTGAGTGAATATCTGCACTAAGAATCACTTTTTTGGACTCCAAAATGTTCATTTGAGAGCGTTTCTGGCCTTCTACTGGAAACTCTGTGTGGAGTGAATATCTGTAGTAAGAATCAATTTTTTGGACTCTGAAAGTGCATTTCAGAGCGTTTCTGGCCTTCCAGTGGAAACTCTGTGTTTAGTGAATATCTGTAGTAAGAATCAATTTTTTGGACTCTGAAAGTGCATTTGAGAGCGTTTCTGGCCTTCCAGTGGAAAATCTGTGTTGAGTTAATATCTGCATTAAGAATCACTTTTTTTGGACTCTGAAAGTGCATTTGAGAGCGTTTCTAACCTTTCAGTGGAAACTCTGTGTTGAGTGAATATCTGCACTAAAAATCACTTTTTTGACTCTGAAAGTTCATTTGAGAGCGTTTCAGGCCTTCCATTGGAAACTTTGTGTTTAGTGAATATCTGCCTTCACTAAAAATCAGTTTTGGACTCCAAAAGTGCATTTGAGAGCGTTTCGGGCCTTTCAGTGGAAACTCTGTGTTGAGTGAATATCTGCACTAAGAATCACTTTTTTGGACTCCAAAAGTGCATTTGAGAGCGTTTCGGGCCTTCCAGTGGAAACTCTGTGTTGAGTGAATATCTGCACTAAGAATCACTTTTTGGACTCTGAAAGTGTATTTGAGAGCGTTTCTGGCCTTTCAGTGGAAACTCTGTGTTGAGTGAATATCTGCACTAAGAATCACTTTTTTGGACTCCAAAGTTCATTTGAGAGCGTTACTGGCCTTCCACTGGAAACTCTGTGTTGAGTGAATATATGCAGTAAGAATCAATTTTTGGACTCTGAAAATGCATTTGAGAGCGTTTCTGGCCTTCCAGTGAAAACTCTGTGTTGAGTGAATATGTGCAGTAAAAATCAATTTTGGACTCTGAAAGTGCTTGAGAGAGTTTCTTGCCTTCTTGTGGAAACTCTGTGTTGAGTGAATATCTGCACTAAGAATCACTTTTTGGACTCTGAAAGTGCATTTGAGAGCGTTTTTGGCCTTTCAGTGGAAACTCTGTGTTGAGTGAATATCTGCTCTAAGAATCACTTTTAAGGACTCTGAAAATGCATTTGAGAAGGTTCCTAGCCTTTCAGTGGAAACTCTGTGTTGAGTGAATATCTGCACTAAGAATCACTTTTTGGACTCCAAAAGTTCATTTGAGAGCGTTACTGGCCTTCTACTGGAAACTCTGTGTGGAGTGAATATATGCAGTAAGAATCAATTTTTGGACTCTGAAAATGCATTTGAGAGCGTTTCTGGCCTTCCAGTGAAAACTCTGTGTTGAGTGAATATGTGCAGTGAGAATCAATTTTTGGACTCTGAAAGTGCTTTTGAGAGCGTTTCTTGCCTTTCTTGTGGAAACTCTGTGTTGAGTGAATATCTGCACTAAGAATCACTTTTTGGACTCCAAAAGTGCATTTGAGAGCGTTTCTGGCCTTTCAGTGAAAACTCTGTGTTGAGTGAATATCTGCAGTGAGAAACACTTTTTGGACTCTGAAAATGCATTTGAGAAGGTTCCTAGTCTTTCAGTGGAAACTCTGTGTTGAGTGAATATCTGCAGTAAGAATCACTTTTTGGACTCAAAAGTGCATTTGAGAGCGTTTCTGGCCTTCTACTGGAAACTCTGTGTTGAGTGAATATCTGCAGTAAGAATCAATTTTTGGACTCTGAAAGTGCATTTGAGAGCGTTTCTGGCCTTCCAGTGGAAACTCTGTGTTTAGGGAATATCTGCAGTAAGAATCAATTTTTGGACTCTGAAAGTGCATTTGAGAGCGTTTCTGGCCTTCCAGTGGAAACTCTGTGTTGAGTGAATATCTGCACTAAAAATCACTTTTTGGACTCTGAAAGTGCATTTGAGAGCGTTTCAGGCCTTTCAGTGGAAACTCTGTGTTTAGTGAATATCTGCACTAAGAATCACTTTTGGACTCAAAAGTGCATTTGAGAGCGTTTCTGGCCTTTCAGTGGAAACTCTGTGTTGAGTGAATATCTGCACTAAGAATCACTTTTTGGACTCTGAAAATGCATTTGAGAAGGTTCCTAACCTTTCAGTGGAAACTCTGTGTTGAGTGAATATCTGCACTAACAATCACTTTTTTGGACTCCAAAAGTTCATTTGAGAGCGTTACTGGCCTTCTACTGGAAACTCTGTGTGGAGTGAATATCTGCAGTAAGAATCAATTTTTGGACTCTGAAAATGCATTTGAGAGCGTTTCTGGCCTTCCAGTGGAAACTCTGTGTTGAGTGAATATGTGCAGTAAAAATCAATTTTTGGACTCTGAAAGTGCATTTGAGAGCGTTTCTTGCCTTCAGTGTGAAACTCTGTGTTGAGTGAATATCTGCACTAAGAATCACTTTTTGGACACTGAAAGTGCTTTTGAGAGCGTTTCTGGCCTTCCAGTGAAAACTCTGTGTTGAGTGAATATCTGCACTAAGAATCACGTTTTTGGACTCAGAAAGTTCATTTGAGAGCGTTACTGGCCTTCTACTGGAAACTCTGTGTGGAGTGAATATCTGCACTAAGAATCACTTTTTGGACTCTGAAAATGCATTTGAGAGCGTTTCTGGCCTTCCAGTGAAAACTCTGTGTTGAGTGAATATCTGCAGTGAGAATCAATTTTTGGACTCTGAAAGTGCATTTGAGAGCGTTTCTGGCTTTCCAGTGGAAACTCTGTGTTGAGTGAATATCTGCACTGAGAATCACTTTTTGGACTCTGAAAGTGCATTTGAGAGCGTTTTTGGCCTTTCAGTGGAAACTCTGTGTTGAGTGAATATCTGCACTAAGAATCACTTTTTGGACTCTGAAAAGTGCATTTGAGAGCGTTTCTGGCCTTCCAGTGAAAACTCTGTGTTGAGTGAATATCTGCACTAAGAATCACTTTTTGTTCTCTGAAAATGCTTTGAGAAGGTTCCTAGTCTTTCAGTGGAAACTCTGTGTTGAGTGAATATCTGCAGTAAGAATCACTTTTTGGACTCCAAAAGTGCATTTGAGAGCGTTTCTGGCCTTCCAGTGGAAACTCTGTGTTGAGTGAATATCTGCAGTAAGAATCAATTTTTGGACTCTGAAAGTGCATTTCAGAGCGTTTCTGGCCTTCCAGTGGAAACTCTGTGTTTAGGGAATATCTGTAGTAAGAATCATTTTTTGGACTCTGAAAGTGCATTTGAGAGCGTTTCTGGCCTTCCAGTGGAAAACTCTGTGTTGAGTGAATATCTGCACTAAGAATCACTTTTTGGACTCTGAAAGTGCATTTGAGAGTGTTCCTAACCTTTCAGTGGAAACTCTGTGTTGAGTGAATATCTGCACTAAAAATCACTTTTTGGACTCAAAAGTTCATTTGAGAGCGTTACTGGCCTTCTACTGGAAACTCTGTGTGGAGTGAATATATGCAGTAAGAATCAATTTTTGGACTCTGAAAATGCATTTGAGAGCGTTTCTGGCCTTCCAGTGAAAACTCTGTGTTGAGTGAATATGTGCAGTGAAAATCAATTTTGGACTCTGAAAGTGCTTTGAGAGCGTTTCTTGCCTTCTTGTGGAACTCTGTGTTGAGTGAATATCTGCACTAAGAATCACTTTTTGGACTCCAAAAGTGCATTTGAGAGCGTTTCTGGCCTTCCAGTGAAAACTCTGTGTTGAGTGAATATCTGCAGTGAGAATCACTTTTTGGACTCTGAAAATGCATTTGAGAAGGTTCCTAGTCTTTCAGTGGAAACTCTGTGTTGAGTGAATATCTGCAGTGAGAAACACTTTTTTGGACTCAAAAGTGCATTTGAGAGCGTTTCTGGCCTTCTACTGGAAACTCTGTGTGGAGTGAATATCTGTAGTAAGAATCAATTTTTTGGACTCTGAAAGTGCATTTCAGAGCGTTTCTGGCCTTCCAGTGGAAACTCTGTGTTTAGGGAATATCTGTAGTAAGAATCAATTTTTTGGACTCTGAAAGTGCATTTGTGAACGTTTCTGGCCTTCCAGTGGAAACTCTGTGTTGAACGAATATCTGCACTAAAAATCACTTTTTTGGACTCCGAAAGTTCATTTGAGAGCGTTTCAGGCCTTCCATTGGAAACTCTGTGTTTAGTGAATATCTGCACTAAGAATCACTTTTTTGGACTCCAAAAGTGCATTTGAGAGCGTTTCGGGCCTTCCAGTGGAAACTCTGTGTTGAGTGAATATCTGCACTAAGAATCACTTTTTAGGACTCTGAAAATGCATTTGAGAAGGTTCCTAACCTTTCAGTGGAAACTCTGTGTTGAGTGAATATCTGCACTAACAATCACTTTTTTGGACTCCAAAAGTTCATTTGAGAGCGTTACTGGCCTTTACTGGAAACTCTGTGTGGAGTGAATATATGCAGTAAGAATCAATTTTTGGACTCTGAAAATGCATTTGAGAGCGTTTCTGGCCTTCCAGTGAAAACTCTGTGTTGAGTGAATATCTGCAGTAAGAATCAATTTTTGGACTCTGAAAGTGCATTTGAGAGCGTTTCTGGCCTTCCAGTGGAAACTCTGTGTTGAGTTAATATCTGCACTAAGAATCACTTTTTGGACTCTGAAAGTGCATTTGAGAGCGTTTCTAACCTTTCAGTGGAAACTCTGTGTTGAGTGAATATCTGCACTAAGAATCACTTTTTGGACTCAGAAAGTTCATTTGAGAGCGTTTCAGGCCTTCCATTGGAAACTCTGTGTTTAGTGAATATCTGCACTAAAAATCAGTTTTTGGACTCCAAAAGTGCATTTGAGAGCGTTTCTGGCCTTTCAGTGGAAACTCTGTGTTGAGTGAATATCTGCACTAAGAATCACTTTTTGGACTCTGAAAGTGCATTTGAGAGCGTTTCTGGCCTTCCAGTGGAAACTCTGTGTTGAGTGAATATCTGCACTAAGAATCACTTTTTGGACTCTGAAAGTGCATTTGAGAGCGTTTCTGGCCTTTCAGTGGAAACTCTGTGTTGAGTGAATATCTGCACTAAGAATCACTTTTTGGACTCTGAAAGTGCATTTGAGAGCGTTTCGGGCCTTTCAGTGGAAACTCTGTGTTGAGTGAATATCTGCACTAAAAATCACTTTTTGGACTCTGAAAGTGCATTTGATAGTGTTTCTGGCCATCTACTGTAAACTCTGTGTTGAGTGAATATCTGCACTAAGAATCACACTTTTGGACTCTAAAAGTGCATTTGAGAGCGTTACTGGCCCTCTACTGGAAACTCTGTGTGGAGTGAATATATGCAGTAACAATCACTTTTTGGACTCTGAAAATGCATTTGAGAAGGTTCCTAGCCTTTCAGTGGAAACTCTGTGTTGAGTGAATATCTGCACTAAGAATCACTTTTTGGACTCCAAAAGTTCATTTGAGAGCGTTACTGGCCTTCTACTGGAAACTCTGTGTGGAGTGAATATCTGCAGTAAGAATCAATTTTTGGACTCTGAAAATGCATTTGAGAGCGTTTCTGGCCTTCCAGTGAAAACTCTGTGTTGAGTGAATATCTGCAGAGAAAATCACTTTTTGGACTCTGAAAGTGCATTTGAGAGCGTTTCTTGCCTTCTTGTGGAAACTCTGTGTTGAGTGAATATCTGCACTAAGAATCACTTTTTTTGGACACTGAAAGTGCATTTTGAGAGCGTTTTTGGCCTTTCAGTGGAAACTCTGTGTTGAGTGAATATCTGCCCTAAGAATCACTTTTAGGACTCTGAAAATGCATTTGAGAAGGTTCCTAACCTTTCAGTGGAAACTCTGTGTTGAGTGAATATCTGCACTAAGAATCACTTTTTGGACTCCAAAAGTTCATTTGAGAGCGTTACTGGCCTTCTACTGGAAACTCTGTGTGGAGTGAATATATGCAGTAAGAATCAATTTTTGGACTCTGAAAATGCATTTGAGAGCGTTTCTGGCCTTCCAGTGAAAACTCTGTGTTGAGTGAATATGTGCAGTGAAAATCAATTTTTGGACTCTGAAAGTGCTTTGAGAGCGTTTCTTGCCTTCTTGTGGAACTCTGTGTTGAGTGAATATCTGCACTAAGAATCACTTTTTGGACACTGAAAGTGCTTTTGAGAGCGTTTTTGGCCTTTCAGTGGAAACTCTGTGTTGAGTGAATATCTGCACTAAGAATCACTTTTTGGACTCTGAAAATGCATTTGAGAAGGTTCCTAGTCTTTCAGTGGAAACTCTGTGTTGAGTGAATATCTGCAGTAAAAATCACTTTTGGACTCTGAAAGTGCATTTGAGAGCGTTTCTGGCCTTCTACTGGAAGCTCTGTGTTGAGTGAATATCTGCAGTAAGAATCAATTTTTGGACTCTGAAAGTGCATTTCAGAGCGTTTCTGGCCTTTCAGTGGAAACTCTGTGTTTAGTGAATATCTGCAGTAAGAATCACTTTTTGGACTCTGAAAGTGCATTTGAGAGCGTTTCTGGCCTTCCAGTGGAAAATCTGTGTTGAGTTGAATATCTGCACTAAGAATCACTTTTTGGACTCTGAAAGTGCATTTGAGAAGGTTCCTAACCTTTCAGTGGAAACTCTGTGTTGAGTGAATATCTGCACTAAGAATCACTTTTTGGACTCCAAAAGTTCATTTGAGAGCTTACTGGCCTTCTACTGGAAACTCTGTGTGGAGTGAATATCTGCAGTAAGAATCAATTTTTGGACTCTGAAAATGCATTTGAGAGCGTTTCTGGCCTTTCAGTGGAAACTCTGTGTTGAGTGAATATCTGCAGTGAAAATCAATTTTTGGACTCTGAAAGTGCATTTGAGAGCGTTTCTTGCCTTCTTGTGGAAACTCTGTGTTGAGTGAATATCTGCACTAAGAATCACTTTTTGGACACTGAAAGTGCATTTGAGAGCGTTTCTGGCCTTTCAGTGGAAACTCTGTGTTGAGTGAATATCTGCACTAAGAATCAGTTTTTGGACTCTGAAAGTTCATTTGAGAGCGTTTCTGGCCTTCCATTGGAAACTCTGTGTGAGTGAATATCTGCACTAAGAATCAATTTTTTGGACTCCAAAGTGCATTTGAGAGCGTTTCTGGCCTTTCAGTGGAAACTCTGTGTTGAGTGAATATCTGCACTAAGAATCACTTTTTGGACTCTGAAAGTGCATTTGAGAGCGTTTCTGGCCTTTCAGTGGAAACTCTGTGTTGAGTGAATATCTGCAGTGAGAATCACTTTTTGGACTCTGAAAGTGCATTTGAGAAGGTTCCTGGCCTTTCAGTGGAAACTCTGTGTTGAGTGAATATCTGCACTAAAAATCACTTTTTGGACTCTGAAAGTGCATTTGAGAGCGTTTCTGGCCTTCTAGTGGAAACTCTGTGTTGAGTGAATATCTGCACTAAGAATCACTTTTTTGGACTCTGAAAATGCATTTGAGAAGGTTCCTGGCCTTTCAGTGGAAACTCTGTGTTGAGTGAATATCTGCAGTGACAATCACTTTTTGGACTCTGAAAGTGCATTTGAGAGCGTTTCTGGCCTTCTAGTGGAAACTCTGTGTTGAGTGAATATCTGCAGTAAGAATCACTTTTTGGACTCTGAAAGTTCATTTGAGAGCGTTTCTGGCCTTCCAGTGGAAACTCTGTGTTTAGTGAATATCTGCAGTAAGAATCAATTTTTGGACTCTGAAAATGCATTTGAGAGCGTTTCTGGCCTTCCAGTGGAAACTCTGTGTTGAGTGAATATCTGCACTAAGAATCACTTTTTGGACTCTGAAAGTGCATTTGAGAGCGTTCCTAACCTTTCAGTGGAAACTCTGTGTTGAGTGAATATCTGCACTAAGAATCACTTTTTGGACTCTGAAAGTTCATTTGAGAGCGTTTTTGGCCTTCCATTGGAAACTCTGTGTTTAGTGAATATCTGCCCTAAAAATCACTTTTTGGACTCTGAAAATGCATTTGAGAAGCGTTCCTAGCCTTTCAGTGGAAACTCTGTGTTGAGTGAATATCTGCACTAAGAATCACTTTTTGGACTCCAAAAGTGCATTTGAGAGCGTTTCTGGCCTTCCAGTGGAAACTCTGTGTTGAGTGAATATCTGCACTAAGAATCACTTTTTAGGACTCTGAAAATGCATTTGAGAAGGTTTCTGGCCTTTCAGTGGAAACTCTGTGTTGAGTGAATATCTGCACTAACAATCAATTTTGGACTCTGAAAGTGCATTTGAGAGCGTTTCTGGCCTTCTAGTGGAAACTCTGTGTTGAGTGAATATCTGCAGTAAGAATCAATTTTTTGGACTCTGAAAGTGCATTTGAGAGCGTTTCTGGCCTTCCAGTGGAAACTCTGTGTTGAGTGAATATCTGCACTAAGAATCACTTTTTTGGACTCCGAAAGTTCATTTGAGAGCGTTCCTGGCCTTTCTGGAAACTCTGTGTTGAGTGAATATCTGCAGTAAGAATCAACTTTTTTGGACTCTGAAAATGCATTTGAGAGCGTTTCTGGCCTTCCAGTGGAAACTCTGTGTTGAGTGAATATCTGCAGTAAGAATCAATTTTTGGACTCTGAAAGTGCATTTGAGAGCGTTTCTGGCCTTCCAGTGGAAACTCTGTGTTGAGTGAATATCTGCAGTAAGAATCAATTTTTGGACTCTGAAAGTGCATTTGAGAGCGTTTCTGGCCTTTCAGTGGAAACTCTGTGTTGAGTGAATATCTGCACTAAGAATCACTTTTTGGACTCTGAAAGTGCATTTGAGAGCGTTTCTGGCCTTTCAGTGGAAACTCTGTGTTGAGTGAATATCTGCAGTAAGAATCACTTTTTGGACTCTGAAAATGCATTTGAGAAGGTTTCTAGTCTTCCAGTGGAAACTCTGTGTTGAGTGAATATCTGCACTAAGAATCACTTTTTGGACTCCAAAAGTGCATTTGAGAGCGTTTCAGGCCTTCCAGTGAAAACTCTGTGTTGAGTGAATATCTGCACTGAGAAACACTTTTTGGACTCTGAAAATGCATTTGAGAAGGTTCCTAGTCTTTCAGTGGAAACTCTGTGTTGAGTGAATATCTGCAGTGAGAATCACTTTTTGGACTCCAAAAGTGCATTTGAGAGCGTTTCTGGCCTTCTACTGGAAACTCTGTGTGGAGTGAATATCTGTAGTAAGAATCAATTTTTTGGACTCTGAAAGTGCATTTCAGAGCGTTTCTGGCCTTCCAGTGGAAACTCTGTGTTTAGGGAATATCTGTAGTAAGAATCAATTTTTTGGACTCTGAAAGTGCATTTGTGAACGTTTCTGGCCTTCCAGTGGAAAATCTGTGTTGAGTTAATATCTGCACTAAGAATCACTTTTTTGGACTCTGAAAGTGCATTTGAGAGCGTTCCTAACCTTTCAGTGGAAACTCTGTGTTGAACGAATATCTGCACTAAAAATCACTTTTTTGGACTCCGAAAGTTCATTTGAGAGCGTTTCAGGCCTTCCATTGGAAACTCTGTGTTTAGTGAATATCTGCACTAAAAATCAGTTTTTTGGACTCCAAAAGTGCATTTGAGAGCGTTTCGGGCCTTTCAGTGGAAACTCTGTGTTGAGTGAATATCTGCACTAAGAATCACTTTTTTGGACTCCAAAAGTGCATTTGAGAGCGTTTCGGGCCTTCCAGTGGAAACTCTGTGTTGAGTGAATATCTGCACTAAGAATCACTTTTTAGGACTCTGAAAATGCATTTGAGAAGGTTCCTAACCTTTCAGTGGAAACTCTGTGTTGAGTGAATATCTGCACTAACAATCACTTTTTTGGACTCCAAAAGTTCATTTGAGAGCGTTACTGGCCTTCTACTGGAAACTCTGTGTGGAGTGAATATATGCAGTAAGAATCAATTTTTGGACTCTGAAAATGCATTTGAGAGCGTTTCTGGCCTTCCAGTGAAAACTCTGTGTTGAGTGAATATGTGCAGTGAAAATCAATTTTGGACTCTGAAAGTGCTTTTGAGAGCGTTTCTTGCCTTCTTGTGGAACTCTGTGTTGAGTGAATATCTGCACTAAGAATCAGTTTTTTTGGACACTGAAAGTGCTTTTGAGTACGTTTTTGGCCTTTCTGTGGAAACTCTGTGTTGAGTGAATATCTGCCCTAAGAATCACTTTTTAGGACTCTGAAAATGCATTTGAGAAGGTTCCTAACCTTTCAGTGGAAACTCTGTGTTGAGTGAATATCTGCACTAAGAATCACTTTTTTGGACTCCAAAAGTTCATTTGAGAGCGTTACTGGCCTTCTACTGGAAACTCTGTGTGGAGTGAATATATGCAGTAAGAATCAATTTTTGGACTCTGAAAATGCATTTGAGAGCGTTTCTGGCCTTCCAGTGAAAACTCTGTGTTGAGTGAATATGTGCAGTGAAAATCAATTTTGGACTCTGAAAGTGCTTCCGAGAGCGTTTCTTGCCTTCTTGTGGAACTCTGTGTTGAGTGAATATCTGCACTAAGAATCACTTTTTTGGACACTGAAAGTGCTTTTGAGAGCGTTTTTGGCCTTTCTGTGGAAACTCTGTGTTGAGTGAATATCTGCACTAAGAATCACTTTTTTGGACTCTGAAAGTGCATTTGAGAAGGTTCCTAGGCTTTCAGTGGAAACTCTGTGTTGAGTGAATATCTGCAGTAAGAATCACTTTTTGGACTCTGAAAGTATTTGCATTTGAGAGCGTTTCTGGCCTTCCAGTGAAAACTCTGTGTTGAGTGAATATCTGCAGTGAGAATCACTTTTTGGACTCTGAAAATGCATTTGAGAGCGTTTCTGGCTTTCCAGTGGAAACTCTGTGTTGAGTGAATATCTGCAGTAAGAATCACTTTTTGGACTCTGAAAATGCATTTGAGAGCGTTTCTGGCCTTCCAGTGGAAACTCTGTGTTGAGTGAATATCTGCACTAAGAATCACTTTTTGGACTCTGAAAGTGCATTTGAGAGCGTTTCGGGCCTTTCAGTGGAAACTCTGTGTTGAGTGAATATCTGCACTAAGAATCACTTTTTGGACTCTGAAAGTGCTTTTGAGAGCGTTTCTGGCCTTTCTGTGGAAACTCTGTGTTGAGTGAATATCTGCACTAAGAATCACTTTTTTGGACCCTGAAAGTGCATTTGAGAAGCGTTCCTGGCCTTCTTGTGGAAACTCTGTGTTGAGTGAATATCTGCAGTGAGAATCAATTTTTTGGACTCTGAAAGTGCTTTTGAGAGCGTTTCTGGCCTTCCAGTGGAAAACTCTGTGTTGAGTGAATATCTGCAGTGAGAATCACTTTTTGGACTCTGAAAGTGCATTTGAGAGCGTTTCCGGGCCTTTCAGTGGAAACTCTGTGTTGAGTGAATATCTGCACTAAGAATCACTTTTTGGACTCCAAAAGTGCATTTGAGAGCGTTTCTGGCCTTCCAGTGGAAACTCTGTGTTGAGTGAATATCTGCACTAAGAATCACTTTTTGGACTCTGAAAATGCATTTGAGAGCGTTTCTGGCCTTCCAGTGGAAACTCTGTGTTGAGTGAATATCTGTAGTAAGAATCAATTTTTGGACTCTCAAAGTGCATTTGAGAGCGTTTCTGGCCTTTCAGTGGAAACTCTGTGTTGAGTGAATATCTGCACTAAGCATCACTTTTTTGGACTCTGAAAGTGCATTTGAGAGCGTTTCTGGCCTTCTTGTGAAAACTCTGTGTTGAGTGAATATGTGCAGTGAAAATCAATTTTGGACTCTGAAAGTGCTTCTGAGAGCGTTTCTTGCCTTCTTGTGGAACTCTGTGTTGAGTGAATATCTGCAGTAAGAATCACTTTTTTGGACTCTGAAAGTGCATTTGAGAGCGTTTCTGGCCTTCCAGTGGAAAATCTGTGTTGAGTGAATATCTGCACTAAGAATCACTTTGTTGGACTCCAAATGTTCATTTGAGAGCGTTTCTGGCCTTCTAGTGGAAACTCTGTTTTTAGTGAATATCTGCACTAAAAATCACTATTTTCGACTCCGAAAGTGCATTTGATAGCGTTTCTGGCCATCTACTGTAAACTCTGTGTTGAGTGAATATCTGCACTAAGAATCACACTTTTGGACTCTAAATGTTCATTTGAGAGCGTTACTGGCCTCCTACTGGAAACTCTGTGTGGAGTGAATATATGCAGTGAGAATCACTTTTTGGACTCTGAAAATGCATTTGAGAAGGTTCCTAGCCTGTCAGTGGAAACTGTGTTGAGTGAATATCTGCAGTGAGAAACACTTTTTTGGAGTCTCAAAATGCATTTGAGAAGGTTCCTAGTCTTTCAGTGGAAACTCTGTGTTGAGTGAATATCTGCACTAAGAATCACTTTTTTGGACTCCAAAAGTTCATTTGAGAGCGTTACTGGCCTTCTACTGGAAACTCTGTGTGGAGTGAATATATGCAGTAAGAATCAATTTTTTGGACTCTGAAAATGCATTTGAGAGCGTTTCTGGCCTTCCAGTGAAAACTCTGTGTTGAGTGAATATGTGCAGTGAAAATCAATTTTTGGACTCTGAAAGTGCTTCTGAGAGCGTTTCTTGCCTTCTTGTGGAACTCTGTGTTGAGTGAATATCTGCACTAAGAATCACTTTTTTGGACACTGAAAGTGCTTTTGAGAGCGTTTCTGGCCTTTCAGAGGAAACTCTGTGTTGAGTGAATATCTGTAGTAAGAATCAATTTTTTGGACTCTGAAAGTTCATTTGAGAGCGTTTCTGGCCTTCCAGTGAAAACTCTGTGTTGAGTGAATATCTGCAGTGAGAATCAATTTTTGGACCCTGAAAGTGCATTTGAGAGCGTTTCTGGCCTTCCAGTGGAAACTCTGTGTTTAGTGAAAATCTGTAGTAAGAATCAATTTTTTGGACTCTGAAAGTGCATTTGTGAGCGTTTCTGGCCTTCCAGTGAAAACTCTGTGTTGAGTGAATATCTGCACTAAGAATCACTTTTTTGCACTCCAAATGTTCATTTGAGAGCGTTTCTGGCCTTCCAGTGGAAACTCTGTTTTTAGTGAATATCTGCACTAAAAATCACTATTTTCGACTCCGAAAGTGCATTTGATAGCGTTTCTGGCCATCTACTGTAAACTCTGTGTTGAGTGAATATCTGCACTAAGAATCACACTTTTGGACACTAAAAGTTCATTTGAGAGCGTTCCTGGCCTCCTACTGGAAACTCTGTGTGGAGTGAATATATGCACTAACAATCACTTTTTTGGACTCTGAAAATGCATTTGAGAAGGTTCCTAGCCTTTCAGTGGAAACTCTGTGTGGAGTGAATATATGCAGTAAGAATCAATTTTTTGGACTCTGAAAATGCATTTGAGAGCGTTTCTGGCCTTCCAGTGAAAACTCTGTGTTGAGTGAATATCTGCAGTAAGAATCAATTTTTGGACTCTGAAAGTTCATTTGAGAGCGTTTCTGGCCTTCTACTGGAAACTCTGTGTTGAGTGAATATATGCAGTAAGAATCACTTTTTGGACTCTGAAAGTGCATTTGAGAGCGTTTCTGGCCTTCCAGTGAAAACTCTGTGTTGAGTGAATATCTGCACTAAGAATCACTTTTTGGACTCAGAAAGTTCATTTGAGAGCGTTTCTGGCCTTTTGTGGAAACTCTGTGTTGAGTGAATATCTGCACTAAGAATCACTTTTTGGACTCTGAAAATGCATTTGAGAGCGTTTCTGGCCTTTCAGTGAAAACTCTGTGTTGAGTGAATATCTGCACTAAGAATCACTTTTTGGACTCTAAAAGTGCATTTGAGAGCGTTTCTGGCCTTCAGAGAAAACTCTGTGTTGAGTGAATATCTGCAGTAAGAATCACTTTTTTGGACTCTGAAAATGCATTTGAGAAGGTTCCTAGCCTTTCAGTGGAAACTCTGTGTTGAGTGAATATCTGCAGTGAGAATCACTTTTTGGACTCCAAAAGTGCATTTGAGAGCGTTTCTGGCCTTCCAGTGGAAACTCTGTGTTGAGTGAATATCTGCAGTAAGAATCAATTTTTGGACTCTGAAAGTGCATTTGAGAGTGTTTCTGGCCTTTCAGTGGAAACTCTGTGTTTAGTGAATATCTGCAGTAAGAATCAATTTTTGGACTCTGAAAGTGCATTTGTGAACGTTTCTGGCCTTCCAGTGGAAGCTCTGTGTTGAGTTAATATCTGCACTAAGAATCACTTTTTGGACTCTGAAAGTGCATTTGAGAGTGTTTCTGGCCTTTCAGTGGAAACTCTGTGTTTAGTGAATATCTGCAGTAAGAATCAATTTTTGGACTCTGAAAGTGCATTTGAGAGCGTTTCTGGCCTTCCAGTGAAAACTCTGTGTTGAGTGAATATCTGCAGTGAGAATCACTTTTTGGACTCTGAAAATGCATTTGAGAAGGTTCCTGGTCTTTCAGTGGAAACTCTGTGTTGAGTGAATATCTGCAGTAAGAATCACTTTTTGGACTCCAAAGTGCATTTGAGAGCGTTTCTGGCCTTCCAGTGAAAACTCTGTGTTGAGTGAATATCTGCAGTAAGAAACACTTTTTGGACTCTGAAAATGCATTTGAGAAGGTTTCTAGTCTTTCAGTGGAAACTCTGTGTTGAGTGAATATCTGCAGTAAGAATCACTTTTTGGACTCTGAAAGTGCATTTGTGAACGTTTCTGGCCTTCCAGTGGAAGCTCTGTGTTGAGTGAATATCTGCAGTAAGAATCAATTTTTGGACTCTGAAAGTGCATTTGAGAGCGTTTCTAACCTTCCAGTGGAAAATCTGTGTTGAGTTAATATCTGCACTAAGAATCACTTTTTGGACTCCGAAAGATCATTTGAGAGCTTTCTGGCCTTTCAGTGGAAACGCTGTGTTTAGTGAATATCTGCACTAAAAATCACTTTTTTGGACTCCGAAAGTTCATTTGAGAGCGTTTCAGGCCTTCCATTGGAAACTCTGTGTTTAGTGAATATCTGCACTAAAAATCACTTTTGGACTGGACCAAAAGTGCATTTGAGAGCGTTTCGGGCCTTTCAGTGGAAACTCTGTGTTGAGTGAATATCTGCACTAAGAATCACTTTTTTGGACTCCAAATGTTCATTTGAGAGCATTACTGGCCTTCTACTGGAAACTCTGTGTTGAGTGAATATCTGCAGTAAGAATCACTTTTTTGAACTCAGAAAGTGCTTCTGAGAGAGTTTCTGGCCTTCTCCTGGAAACTCTGTGTTGAGTGAATATCTGCACTAAGTATCAGTCATTTGGACTCTGAAAGTGCATTTGATAGCGTTTCTGGCCTTCCAGTGTAAACTCTGTGTTGAGTGAATGTCTACAGTGAGATTCAATTTTTGGCCTTTGAAAGTGCATTTGAGAGAGTTTCTGGCCTTCCAGTGGAAACTCTGTGTTGAGTGAATATCTGCACTAAAAATCACTTTTTTGGACTCTGAAAGTGCATTTGAGAAAGTTTCGGGCTTTCCAGTGGAAACTCTGTGTTGAGTGAATATCTGCAGTGAGAATCACTTTTTTGGACTCTGAAAGTGCGTTTTGAGAGCGTTTTTGGCCTTTCAGTGGAAACTCTGTGTTGAGTGAATATCTGCACTAAGAATCACTTTTTGGACTCGAAAGTGCATTTGAGAGCGTTTCTGGCCTTCCAGTGAAAACTCTGTGTTGAGTGAATATCTGCAGTGAGAAACACTTTTTTGGACTCAGAAAGTGCTTCTGAGAGCGTTTCTGGCAATCTTGTGGAACTCTGTGTTGAGTGAATATCTGCACTAACAATCACTTTTTTGGACTCTGAAAGTGCATTTGAGAGCGTTTCTGGCCTTCCAGTGGAAACTCTGTGTTGAGTGAATATCTGTAGTAAGAATCAATTTTTTGGACTCCAAAAGTTCATTTGAGAGCGTTACTGGCCTTCTACTGGAAACTCTGTGTGGAGTGAATATCTGCACTAAAAATGACTTTTTTGCACTCTGAAAGTGCATTTGACAGCGTTTCTGGCCTTTCAGTGGAAACTCTGTGTTGAGTGAATATCTGTAGTAAGAATCAATTTTTTGGACTCTGAAAGTGCATTTGTGAGCGTTTCTGGCCTTCCAGTGAAAACTCTGTGTTTAGTCAAAATCTGTAGTAAGAATCAATTTTTTGGACTCTGAAAATGCATTTGAGAAGGTTCCTAGCCTTTCAGTGGAAACTCTGTGTTGAGTGAATATCTGCACTAAGAATCACTTTTTTGGACTCCAAAAGTTCATTTGAGAGCGTTACTGGCCTTCTACTGGAAACTCTGTGTGGAGTGAATATATGCAGTAAGAATCACTTTTTTGGACTCTGAAAATGCATTTGAGAGCGTTTCTGGACTTCCAGTGAAAACTCTGTGTTGAGTGAATATGTGCAGTGAAAATCAATTTTTGGACTCTGAAAGTGCTTCTGAGAGCGTTTCTTGCCTTCTTGTGGAACTCTGTGTTGAGTGAATATCTGCACTAAGAATCACTTTTTTTGGACACTGAAAGTGCTTTTGAGAGCGTTTCTGGCCTTCCAGTGAAAACTCTGTGTTGAGTGAAAATCTGCAGTAAGAATCACGTTTTTGGACTCAGAAAGTTCATTTGAGAGCGTTACTGGCCTTCTACTGGAAACTCTGTGTGGAGTGAATATATGCAGTAAGAATCAATTTTTTGGACTCTGAAAATGCATTTGAGAGCGTTTCTGGCCTTCCAGTGAAAACTCTGTGTTGAGTGAATATCTGCAGTGAGAATCAATTTTTGGACTCTGAAAGTGCATTTGAGAGCGTTTCTGGCTTTCCAGTGGAAACTCTGTGTTGAGTGAATATCTGCAGTGAGAATCACTTTTTGGACTCTGAAAGTGAGAATCACTCTTTTGAGTGAATATCTGCACTAAGAATCACTTTTTGGACTCTGAAAGTGCATTTGAGCGTTTCTGGCCTTCCAGTGAAAACTCTGTGTTGAGTGAATTTTGGCCTTTCAGTGGAAACTCTGTGTTGAGTGAATATCTGCACTAAGAATCACTTTTTGGACTTCAGTGAAAAAAGTGCATTTGAGAGCGACTCTTGCATTTGAGAAGGTTCCTTCTTTAGTGGAAGCTCTGTGTTGAGTGAATATCTGCAGTAAGAATCAATTTGAGAGCGTTTTTTTTGAACTCTGAAAGTGCATTTCAGACTCTGCGTTTCTGGCCTTCCAGTGGAAACTCTGTGTTGAACGAATATCTGCACTAAGAATCACTTTTTTGGACTCCGAAAGATCATTTGAGAGCTTTCTGGCCTTCCAGTGGAAACTCTGTGTTTAGTGAATATCTGCACTAAAAATCACTTTTTTGGACTCCGAAAGTTCATTTGAGAGCGTTTCTGGCCTTCCAGTGAACACTCTGTGTTGAGTGAATATCTGCCTGAAGAATCACTTTTTGGATTCTGAAAGTGCATTCGAGAGCGTTTCTGGCCTTCCAGTGGAAACTCTGTGTTGAGTGAATATCTGCAGTAAGAATCCCTGTTTTGAACTCAGAAAGTGTTTCTGAGAGCGTTTCTGGCCATCTACTGTAAACTCTGTGTTGAGTGAATATCTGTACTAAGAATCACTTTTTTGGACTCAGAAAGTGCTTCTGAGAGAGTTTCTGGCCTTCTTGTGGAAGCTCTGTGTTGACTGAATATCTGCATTAAGAATCACTTTTTTGGCTCTGAAAGTGCATTTGAGAGCGTTCCTAGCATTCTCCTGGAAACTCTGTATTGAGTGAATATCTGCAGTAAGAATCCCTGTTTTGAACTCAGAAAGTGCTTCTGAGAGAGTTTCTGGCCTTCTCCTGGAAACTCTGTGTTGAGTGAATATCTGCACTAAGTATCAGTCATTTGGACTCTGAAAGTGCATTTGAGAGCGTTTCTGGCCTTCCAGTGTAAACTCTGTGTTGAGTGAATATCTGCAGTGAGAATCAATTTTGGCCTTTGAAAGTGCATTTGAGAGAGTTTCTGGCCTTCCAGTGGAAACTCTGTGTTGAGTGAATATCTGCACTAAGAATCACTTTTTTGGACTCAGAAAGTGCATTTGAGAGCGTTTCTGGCTTTCCAGTGGAAACTCTGTGTTGAGTGAATATCTGCAGTGAGAATCACTTTTTTGGACTCTGAAAGTGCGTTTGAGAGCGTTTTTGGCCTTTCAGTGGAAACTCTGTGTTGAGTGAATATCTGCACTAAGAATCACTTTTTGGACTCTCAAAGTGCATTTGAGAGCGTTTCCTGGCCTTCCAGTGGAAAATCTGTGTTGAGTTAATATTTGCACTAAGAATCACTAAGAATTTTTTGGACTCTGAAAGTGCATTTGAGAGCGTTCCCTAACCTTTCAGTGGAAACTCTGTGTTGAACGAATATCTGCACTAAGAATCACTTTTTGACTCCGAAAGATCATTTGAGAGCTTTCTGGCCTTCCAGTGGAAACTCTGTGTTTAGTGAATATCTGCACTAAAAATCACTTTTTGGACTCCAAAAGTTCATTTGAGCGTTTCTGGCCTTCCAGTGAACACTCTGTGTTGAGTGAATATCTGCAGAAGAATCACTTTTTGATTCTGAAAGTGCATTCGAGAGCGTTTCTGGCCTTCCAGTGGAAAAATCTGTGTTGAGTGAATATCTGCAGTAGAATCACTTTTTGGACTCTGAAAGTGCATTTGAGAGCAATTTCCTGGCCATCTACTGTAAACTATGTGTTGATTGAATATCTGCACTAAGAATCACTTTTGGACTCTGAAAGTGCATTTGAGAGCGTTTCTGGCCTTCCAGTGAAAACTCTTTGTTGACTGAATATCTGCAGTGAGAATCAATTTTGGCCTCTGAAAGTGCATTTGAGAGAGTTTCTGGCCTTCCAGTGGAAACTCTGTGTTGAGTGAATATCTGCACTAAGAATCACTTTTTGGACTCTGAAAGTGCATTTGAGAGCGTTTCTGGCCTTTCAGTGGAAACTCTGTGTTGAGTGAATATCTGCATTAAGAATCACTTTTTGGACTCAAAAGTTCATTGAGGCGTTACTGGCCTTACTGGAAACTCTGTGTGGGTGAATATCTGCACTAACAATCACTTTTTGGACACTGAAAATGCATTTGAGAGCGCGTTTCTGGCCTTCCAGTGAAAACTGTGTGTTGAGTGAATATCTGCAGTGAGAATCAATTTTGGACTCTGAAAGTGCATTTGAGACCGTTTCTGGCCTTCCAGTGAAAACTCTGTGTTGAGTGAATATCTGCACTAAGAATCACTTTTTGGACCACGAAAGTTCATTTGAGAGCGTTTCTGGCCTTCCAGTGAACACTCTGTGTTGAGTGAATATCTGCACGAAGAATCACTTTTTTGGCTCTGAAAGTGCATTTCAGAGCGTTCCTAGCCTTTCAGTGGAAACTCTGTGTTGAACGAATATCTGCAATAAGAATCACTTTTTTGGACTCTGAAAGGGTATTTGAGAGCGTTTCTGGCCTTCCAGTGGAAACTCTGTGTTGAGTGAATATCTGCACTAAAAATCACTTTTGGACTTTATAGTGCATTTGAGAGCGTTTCTGGCCTTCCAGTGGAAACTCTGTGTTGAGTGAATATCTGCAGTAAGATTCACTTTTTTGGACTCTGAAAGTGCATTTGAGAGCGTTTCTGGCCTTCTACTGTAAACTCTGTGTTGAGTGAATAACTGCTCTGAGAATCATGTGTTGGGACTCTGAAAGTGCATTTGAGAGCGTTTCTGGCCTTCTGGTGGAAACTCTCTGTTGAGTGAATATCTGTACTAAGAATCACTTTTTTGGTCTCAGAAAGTGCATTTGAGAGCGTTTCTGGCCTTCCAGTGGAAAATCTGTGTTGAGTGAATATCTGCACTAAGTATCACTTTTTGGACTCTGAAAGTGCATTTGAGAGCGTTTCTGGCCTTCCAGTGAAAACTCTGTGTTGAGTGAATATCTGCAGTGAGAATCAATTTTGGACTCTGAAAGTGCATTTGAGAGCGTTTCTGGCCTTTCAGTGAAAACTCTGTGTTGAGTGAATATCTGCAGTGAGAATCACTTTTTGGACTCTGAAAGTGCATTTGAGAGCGATTCTGGCCTTTCAGTGAAACTCTGTGTTGAGTGAATATCTGCAGTGAGAATCACTTTTTGGACTCTGAAAGTGCATTTGAGAGCGATTCTGGCCTTTCAGTGGAAAATCTGTGTTGAGTGAATATCTGCACTAAGAATCAATTTTTGGACTAAAGTTCATTTGAGAGCGTTTCTGGCATTCCAGTGGAAACTCTGTGTTTGAGTGAATATCTGCACTAAAAATCACTTTTTGGACTCGAAAGTGCATTTGAGAGCGTTTCTGGCCTTCCAGTGAAAACTGTGTGTTGAGTGAATATCTGCAGTGAGAATCAATTTTTGAACTCAGAAAGTGCATTTGAGAGCGTTTCTGGACTTCCAGTGAAAACTCTGTGTTAGTGAATATGTGCAGTGAAAATCAATTTTTGACTCTGAAAGTGCTTCTGAGAGCGTTTTTGCCTTCTTGTGGAAACTCTGTGTTGAGTGAATATCTGCACCAAGAATCACTTTTTTGGACACTGAAAGTGCTTTTGAGAGCGTTTCTGGCCTTCCAGTGAAAACTCTGTGTTGAGTGAAAATCTGCAGTAAGAATCACGTTTGGACTCCAGAAAGTGCATTTGAGAGCGTTACTGGCCTTCTACTGGAAACTCTGTGTGGAGGAATATATGCAGTAAGAATCAATTTTTGGACTCTGAAAATGCATTTGAGAGCGTTTCTGGCCTTCCAGTGAAAACTCTGTGTTGAGTGAATATCTGCAGTGAGAATCAATTTTTGGACTCTGAAAGTGCATTTGAGAGCGTTTCTGGCTTTCCAGTGGAAACTCTGTGTTGAGTGAATATCTGCAGTGAGAATCACTTTTTGGACTCTGAAAGTGCGTTTGAGAGCGTTTTGGCCTTTCAGTGAAAACTCTGTGTTGAGTGAATATCTGCACTAAGAATCACTTTTTGGACTCTGAAAATTCATTTCAGAGCGTTTCTAAGCCTTCCAGAAAACTCTGTGTTGAGTGAATATCTGCAGTGAGAAACACTTTTTGGATTCTGAAAATG
>JAFDVH010000038.1:101057-116738 GCA_019176425.1 Megalops atlanticus
AGTGAACACTCTGTGTTGAGTGAATATCTGCACGAAGAATCACTTTTGGATTCTGAAAGTGCATTCGAGAGCGTTTCTGGCCTTCCAGTGAAACTCTGTGTTGAGGAATATCTGCAGTAAGAATCCCTGTTTTGAACTCAGAAAGTGTTTCTGAGAGCGTTTCTGGCCTTCCAGTGGAAACTCTGTGTTGAGTGAATATCTGCACTAAAAATCACTTTTTTGGACTCTGAAAGTGCAGTTGAGAGCGTTTCTGGCCATCTACTGTAAACTCTGTGTTGAGTGAATATCTGTACTAAGAATCACTTTTTTGGACTCAGAAAGTGCTTCTGAGAGAGTTTCTGGCCTTCTTGTGAAAACTCTGTGTTGAGTGAATATCTGCATTAAGAATCACTTTTTTGGCTCTGAAAGTGCATTTGAGAGCGTTCCTAGCATTCTCCTTGAAACTCTGTATTGAGTGAATATCTGCAGTAAGAATCCCTGTTTTGAACTCAGAAAGTGCTTCTGAGAGAGTTTCTGGCCTTCTCCTGGAAACTCTGTGTTGAGTGAATATCTGCACTAAGTATCAGTCATTTGGACTCTGAAAGTGCATTTGAGAGCGTTTCTGGCCTTCCAGTGTAAACTCTGTGTTGAGTGAATATCTGCAGTGAGAATCAATTTTTGGCCTTTGAAAGTGTATTTGAGAGAGTTTCTGGCCTTCCAGTGGAAACTCTGTGTTGAGTGAATATCTGCACTAAAAATCACTTTTTTGGACTCTGAAAGTGCATGTGAGAGCGTTTCTGGCCTTCCAGTGGAAACTCTGTGTTGAGTGAATATCTGCAGTGAGAAACACTTTTTTGGACTCTGAAAGTGCTTCTGAGAGCGTTTCTGGCCATCTTGTGGAACTCTGCGTTGAGTGAATATCTGCACTAAGAATCACTTTTTTGGACTCTGAAAGTGCATTTGAGAGCGATTCTGGCCTTCCAGTGTAAACTCTGTGTTGAGTGAATATCTGCAGTGAGAATCAATTGTTGGCCTTTGAAAGTGTATTTGAGAGAGTTTCTGGCCTTCCAGTGGAAACTCTGTGTTGAGTGAATATCTGCACTAAAAATCACTTTTTTGGACTCTGAAAGTGCATGTGAGAGCGTTACTGGCCTTCTACTGGAAACTCTGTGTGGAGTGAATATATGCAGTAAGAATCAATTTTTTGGACTCTGAAAATGCATTTGAGAGCGTTTCTGGCCTTCCAGTGAAAACTCTGTGTTGAGTGAATATCTGCAGTGAGAAACACTTTTTTGGACTCAGAAAGTGCTTCTGAGAGCGTTTCTGGCAATCTTGTGGAACTCTGTGTTGAGTGAATATCTGCACTAACAATCACTTTTTTGGACTCTGAAAGTACATTTGAGAGCGTTTCTGGCCTTCCAGTGAAAACTCTGTGTTGAGTGAATATGTGCAGTGAAAATCAATTTTTGGACTCAGAAAGTTCATTTGAGAGCGTTACTGGCCTTCTACTGGAAATTCTGTGTGGAGTGAATATATGCAGTAAGAATCAATTTTTTGGACTCTGAAAATGCATTTGAGAGCGTTTCTGGCCTTCCAGTGAAAACACTGTGTTGAGTGAATATCTGCAGTGAGAATCCATTTTTGGACTCTGAAAGTGCATTTGAGAGCGTTTCTGGCTTTCCAGTGGAAACTCTGTGTTGAGTGAATATCTGCAGTGAGAATCACTTTTTTGGACTCTGAAAGTGCGTTTGAGAGCGTTTTTGGCCTTTCAGTGGAAACTCTGTGTTGAGTGAATATCTGCACTAAGAATCACTTTTTTGGACTCCGAAAGTGCATTTGAGAGCGTTTCTGGCCTTCCAATGAAAACTCTGTGTGGAGTGAATATCTGCAGTGAGAAACACTTTTTTGGACTCTGAAAATGCATTTGAGAAGGTTCCTAGTCTTTCAGTGGAAACTCTGTGTTGAGTGAATATCTGCACTAAGAATCACTTTTTTGGACTCCAAAAGTGCATTTGAGAGCGTTTCGGGCCTTCCAGTGGAAACTCTGTGTTGAGTGAATATCTGCACTAAGAATCACTTTTTTGGACTCTGAAAGTGTATTTGAGAGCGTTTCGGGCCTTCCAGTGGAAACTCTGTGTTGAGTGAATATCTGCACTAAGAATCACTTTTTTGGACTCCAAAAGTGCATTTGAGAGCGTTTCGGGCCTTCCAGTGGAAACTCTGTGTTGAGTGAATATCTGCACTAAAAATCACTATTTTCGACTCTGAAAGTGTATTTGATAGCGTTTCTGGCCATCTACTGTAAACTCTGTGTTGAGTGAATATCTGCACTAAGAATCACACTTTTGGACTCTAAAAGTTCATTTGAGAGCGTTACTGGCCTCCTACTGGAAACTCTGTGTGGAGTGAATATATGCACTAACAATCACTTTTTTGGACTCTGAAAATGCATTTGAGAAGGTTCCTAGCCTTTCAGTGGAAACTCTGTGTTGAGTGAATATCTGCACTAAGAATCACTTTTTGGACTCCAAAAGTTCATTTGAGAGCGTTACTGGCCTTCTACTGGAAACTCTGTGTGGAGTGAATATATGCAGTAAGAATCAATTTTTTGGACTCTGAAAATGCATTTGAGAGCGTTTCTGGCCTTCCAGTGAAAACTCTGTGTTGAGTGAATATGTGCAGTGAAAATCAATTTTTGGACTCTGAAAGTGCTTCCGAGAGCGTTTCTTGCCTTCTTGTGGAACTCTGTGTTGAGTGAATATCTGCACTAAGAATCACTTTTTTGGACACTGAAAGTGCTTTTGAGAGCGTTTCTGGCCTTCCAGTGAAAACTCTGTGTTGAGTGAATATCTGCAGTAAGAATCACGTTTTTGGACTCAGAAAGTTCATTTGAGAGCGTTACTGGCCTTCTACAGGAAACTCTGTGTGGAGTGAATATCTGCACTAAGAATCAATTTTTTGGACTCTGAAAATGCATTTGAGAGCGTTTCTGGCCTTCCAGTGAAAACTCTGTGTTGAGTGAATATCTGCAGTGAGAATCAATTTTTGGACTCTGAAAGTGCATTTGAGAGCGTTTCTGGCTTTCCAGTGGAAACTCTGTGTTGAGTGAATATCTGCATTAAGAATCACTTTTTGGACTCTGAAAGTGCATTTGAGAGCGTTTTTGGCCTTTCAGTGTAAACTCTGTGTTGAGTGAATATCTGCACTAAGAATCACTTTTTTGGACTCCGAAAGTGCATTTGAGAGCGTTTCTGGCCTTCCAGTGAAAACTCTGTGTTGAGTGAATATCTGCAGTGAGAAACACTTTTTTGGACTCTGAAAATGCATTTGAGAAGGTTCCTAGCCTCTTCAGTGAAACTCTGTGTTGAGTGAATATCTGCACTGAGAATCACTTTTTGGACTCCAAAAGTGCATTTGAGAGCGTTTCTGGCCTTCCAGTGGAAACTCTGTGGGAGTGAATATCTGCAGTAAGAATCACTTTTTTGGACTCTGAAAGTGCATTTGAGAGCGTTTCTGGCCTTCCAGTGGAAACTCTGTGTTGAGTGAATATCTGTAGTAAGAATCAATTTTTTGGACTCTGAAAGTGCATTTGAGAGCGTTTCTGGCCTTCCAGTGGAAACTCTGTGTTGAGTGAATATCTGCACTAAGAATCACTTTTTTGGACTCCTAAAGTGCATTTGAGAGCGTTTCGGGCCTTCCAGTGGAAACTCTGTGTTGAGTGAATATCTGCAGTAAGAATCAACTTTTTTGGACTCTGAATGTGCATTTGAGAGCATTTCTGGCCTTCCAGTGGAAACTCTGTGTTGAGTGAATATCTGCACTAAAAATCACTTTTTGGACTCTGAAAGTGCATTTGAGAGCGTTTCTGGCCTTTCAGTGGAAACTCTGTGTTGAGTGAATATCTGCAGTAAAATCACTTTTGGACTCTGAAAGTGCATTTGAGAGCGTTTCTGGCCTTTCACTGGAAACTCTGTGTTGAGTGAATATCTGCACTAAGAATCACTTTTGGACTCTGAAAGTGCATTTGAGAGCGTTTCTGGCCTTCCAGTGGAAACTCTGTGTTGAGTGAATATCTGCACTAAGAATCAATTTTTGGACTCTGAAAGTGCATTTGAGAGCGTTTCTGGCCTTCCAGTGGAAACTCTGTGTTGAGTGAATATCTGCACTAAGAATCAATTTTGACTCTGAAAGTGCATTTGAGAGCGTTTCTGGCCTTTCACTGTAAACTATGTGTTGAGTGAATATCTGCACTAAGAATCACTTTTTGGACTCTGAAAGTGCATTTGAGAGCGTTTCTGGCCTTCCACTGAAAAAACTCTGTGTTGAGTGAATATCTGCAGTAAGAATCACTTTTTGGACTCTGAAAATGCATTTGAGAGCGTTTCTGGCCTTCCAGTGAAAACTCTGTGTTGAGTGAATATCTGCAGTAAGAATCACTTTTTGGATTCTGAAAGTGCATTTGAGAGCGTTTCTGGCCTTCCAGTGGAAACTCTGTGTTGAGTGAATATCTGCAGTAAGAAACACTTTTTGGACTCAGAAAGTGCTTCTGAGAGCGTTTCTGGCAATCTTGTGGAAACTCTGTGTTGAGTGAATATCTGCACTAACAATCACTTTTTGGACTCTGAAAGTGCATTTGAGAGCTTTTCTGGCCTTCCAGTGAAACTCTGTGTTGAGTGAATATCTGTAGTAAGAATCAATTTTTGGACTCCAAAAGTTCATTTGAGAGAGTTACTGGCCTTCTACTGGAAACTCTGTGTGGAGTGAATATCTGCACTAAAAATGACTTTTTGCACTCTGAAAGTGCATTTGACAGCGTTTCTGGCCTTTCAGTGGAAACTCTGTGTTGAGTGAATATCTGCAGTAAGAATCACTTTTTGGACTCTGAAAGTGCATTTGAGAGCGTTTCTGGCCTTCTCCACTGGAAACTCTGTGTGGAGTGAATATATGCAGTAAGAATCAATTTTTTGGACTCTGAAAATGCATTTGAGAGCGTTTCTGGCCTTCTTGTGAAAACTCTGTGTTGAGTGAATATGTGCAGTGAAAATCAATTTTTGGATTCTGAAAGTGCTACTGAGAGCGTTTCTTGCCTTCTTGTGGAACTCTGTGTTGAGTGAATATCTGCACTAAGAATCACTTTTTTGGACTCTGAAAGTGCATTTGAGAGCGTTTCTGGCCTTCCAGTGGAAAATCTGTGTTGAGTGAATATCTGCACTAAGAATCACTTTTTTGGACTCCAAATGTTCATTTGAGAGCGTTTCTGGCCTTCCAGTGAAAACTCTGTGTTGAGTGAATATCTGCAGTAAGAATCACGTTTTTGGACTCAGAAAGTTCATTTGAGAGCGTTTCTGGCCTTCCACTGGAAACTCTGTGTTGAGTGAATATCTGCAGTAAGAATCACTTTTTTGGACTCTGAAAATGCATTTGAGAGCGTTTCTGGCCTTCCAGTGAAAACTCTGTGTTGAGTGAATATCTGCACTAAGAATCACTTTTTTGGACTCTGAAAGTGCATTTGAGAGCGTTTCTGGCCTTCCAGTGAAAACTCTGTGTTGAGTGAATATCTGCAGTGAGAAACACTTTTTTGGACTGAGAAAGTGCTTCTGAGAGCGTTTCTGGCAATCTTGTGGAACTCTGTGTTGAGTGAATATCTGCACTAACAATCACTTTTTTGGACTCTGAAAGTGCATTTGAGAGCGTTTCTGGCCTTCCAGTGGAAACTCTGTGTTGAGTGAATATCTGCAGTAAAAATCAATTTTTGGACTCCAAAAGTTCATTTGAGAGCGTTACTGGCCTTCTACTGGAAACTCTGTGTGGAGTGAATATCTGCACTAAAAATGACTTTTTTGCACTCTGAAAGTGCATTTGACAGCGTTTCTGGCCTTTTAGTGGAAACTCTGTGTTGAGTGAATATCTGTAGTAAGAATCAATTTTTTGGACTCTGAAAGTGCATTTGAGAGCGTTTCTGGCCTTCCAGTGTAAACTCTGTGTTGAGTGAATATCTGCAGTGAGAATCAATTTTTGGCCTTTGAAAGTGCATTTGAGAGAGTTTCTGGCCTCCAGTGGAAACTCTGTGTTGAGTGAATATCTGCACTAAAAATCACTTTTTTGGACTCTGAAAGTGCATGTGAGAGCGTTTCTGGCCTTCCAGTGGAAACTCTGTGTTGAGTGAATATCTGCAGTAAGATTCACTTTTTTGGAATCTGAAAGTGCAGTTGAGAGCGTTTCTGGCCATCTACTGTAAACTCTGTGTTGAGTGAATAATTGCGCTGAGAATCATGTTTTGGGACTCTGAAAGTGGATTTGTGAGCGTTTCTGCCCTTCTGGTGGAAACTCTCTGTTGAGTGAATATCTGTACTAAGAATCACTTTTTTGGTCTCAGAAAGTGCATTTGAGAGCGTTTCTGGCCTTCCAGTGGAAACTCTGTGTTGAACGAATATCTGCACTAAGAATCACTTTTTTGGACTCCGAATGTTCATTTGAGATCGTTTCTGGCCTTCCAGTGGAAACTGTGTGTTGAGTGAAAATCTGCACTAAGTATCACTTTTTTGGACTCTGAAAGTGCCTTTGAGAGCGTTTCTGGCCTTCCAGTGAAAACTCTGTGTTGAGTGAATATCTGCAGTGAGAATCAATTTTTGGACTCTGAAAGTGCATATGAGAGAGTTTCTGGTCTTCCAGTGGAAACTCTGTGTTTAGTGAATATCTGCATTAAGAATCACTTTTTTGGCTCTGAAAGTGCATTTGAGAGCGTTCCTAGCCTTTCAGTGTAAACTCTGTGTTGAAGTGAATATCTCACTAAGAATCACTTTTTGATCTCCGAATGTTCATTTGAGAGCGTTTCTGGCCTTCCAGTGAAAACTCTGTGTTGAGTGAATATCTGCAGTGAGAAACACTTTTTGGACTCAGAAAATGCATTTGAGAGCGTTTCTGGCCATCTTGTGGAACTCTGTGTTGAGTGAATATCTGCACTAAGAATCACTTTTTGGACTCTGAAAGTGCTTCTGAGAGCGTTTCTGGCCTTCCAGTGAAAACTCTGTGTTGAGTGAATATCTGCAGTGAGAAACACTTTTTGGACTCTGAAAGTGCTTCTGAGAGCGTTTCTTGCCTTCTTGTGGAACTCTGTGTTGAGTGAATATCTGCACTAAGAATCACTTTTTGGACACTGAAAGTGCTTTTGAGAGCGTTTCTGGCCTTCCAGTGAAAACTCTGTGTTGAGTGAATATCTGCAGTAAGAATCACGTTTTTGGACTCCAAAAGTTCATTTGAGAGCGTTACTGGCCTTCTACTGGAAACTCTGTGTGGAGTGAATATATGCAGTAAGAATCAATTTTTTGGACTCTGAAAATGCATTTGAGAGCGTTTCTGGCCTTCCAGTGAAAACTCTGTTTTGAGTGAATATCTGCAGTGAGAATCACTTTTTTGGACTCTGAAAGTGCGTTTGAGAGCGTTTTTGGCCTTTCAGTGGAAACTCTGTGTTGAGTGAATATCTGCACTAAGAATCACTTTTTTGGACTCCGAAAGTGCATTTAAGAGCGTTTCTGGCCTTCCAGTGAAAACTCTGTGTTGAGTGAATATCTGCAGTGAGAAACACTTTTTGGACTCTGAAAATGCATTTGAGAAGGTTCCTAGTCTTTCAGTGGAAACTCTGTGTTGAGTGAATATCTGCAGTGAGAAACACTTTTTTGGACTCCAAAAGTGCATTTGAGAGCGTTTCTGGCCTTTCAGTGGAAACTCTGTGTTGAGTGAATATCTGCACGAAGAATCACTTTTTGGATTCTGAAAGTGCATTGAGAGCGTTTCTGGCCTTCCAGTGGAAACTCTGTTTTGAGTGAATATCTGCAGTAAGAATCCCTTTTTGAACTCTGAAAGTGCATTTGAGAGCGTTTCTGGCCTTCCAGTGGAAACTCTGTGTTGAGTGAATATCTGCACTAAAAATCACTTTTTGGACTCTGAAAGTGCATTTGAGAGCGTTTCTGGCCATCTACTGTAAACTCTGTGTTGAGTGAATATCTGCACTAAGAATCACTTTTTGGACTCAGAAAGTGCTTCTGAGAGAGTTTCTGGCCTTCTTGTGGAAACTCTGTGTTGACTGAATATCTGCATTAAGAATCACTTTTTGGCTCTGAAAGTGCATTTGAGAGCGTTCCTAGCATTCTCCTGAAAACTCTGTATTGAGTGAATATCTGCACTAAGAATCAGTACTCAGTCATTTGGACTCTGTGTTGAGAATATCTGCATCAGTTTTTTTGAAAGTGCATTTGAGAGCGTCTCTGGCCTTCCAGTGTAAACTCTGTGTTGAGTGAATATCTGCAGTGAGAATCAATTTTTGGCCTTTGAAAGTGCATTTGAGAGAGTTTCTGGCCTTCCAGTGGAAACTGTGTGTTGAGGGAATATCTGCAGTGAGAATCACTTTTTGGACTCTGAAAGTGCATTTGAGAGCGTTTCTGGCCTTCCAGTGGAAACTCTGTGTTGAGTGAATATCTGCAGTAAGATTCACTTTTTTGGACTCTGAAAGTGCATTTGAGAGCGTTTCTGGCCATCTACTGTAAACTCTGTGTTGAGTGAATATCTGCTGAGAATCACGTTTTGGGACTCTGAAATTGCATTTGTGAGCGTTTCTGGCCTTCTGGTGGAAACTCTCTGTTGAGTGAATATCTGTACTAAGAATCACTTTTTTGGTCTCAGAAAGTGCATTTGAGAGCGTTTCTGGCCTTCCAGTGGAAACTCTGTGTTGAACGAATATCTGCACTAAGAATCACTTTTTTGGACTCCGAATGTTCATTTGAGATTGTTTCTGGCCTTCCAGTGGAAACTCTGTTTTTAGTGAATATCTGCACTAAAAATCACTATTTTCGACTCCGAAAGTACATTTGATAGCGTTTCTGGCCATCTACTGTAAACTCTGTGTTGAGTGAATATCTGCACTAAGAATCACACTTTTGGACTCTAAAAGTTCATTTGAGAGCGTTACTGGCCTCCCACTGGAAACTCTGTGTGGAGTGAATATATGCACTAACAATCACTTTTTTGGACTCTGAAAATGCATTTGAGAAGGTTCCTAGCCTTTCAGTGGAAACTCTGTGTTGAGTGAATATCTGCACTAAGAATCACTTTTTGGACTCAAAAGTTCATTTGAGAGCGTTACTGGCCTTCTACTGGAAACTCTGTGTGGAGTGAATATATGCAGTAAGAATCAATTTTTTGGACTCTGAAAATGCATTTGAGAGCGTTTCTGGCCTTCCAGTGAAAACTCTGTGTTGAGTGAATATGTGCAGTGAAAATCAATTTTGGACTCTGAAAGTGCTTCTGAGAGCGTTTCTTGCCCTTTTGTGGAACTCTGTGTTGAGTGAATATCTGCACTAAGAATCACTTTTTTGGACACTGAAAGTGCTTTTGAGAGCGTTGCTGGCCTTCCAGTGAAAACTCTGTGTTGAGTGAATATCTGCAGTAAGAATCACGTTTTTGGACTCAGAAAGTTCATTTGAGAGCGTTACTGGCCTTCTACTGGAAACTCTGTGTGGAGTGAATATCTGCAGTAAGAATCACTTTTTTGGACTCTGAAAATGCATTTGAGAGCGTTTCTGGCCTTCCAGTGAAAACTCTGTGTTGAGTGAATATCTGCAGTGAAAATCACTTTTTTGGACTCTGAAA
Source organism: Megalops atlanticus (assembly GCA_019176425.1). Lineage (NCBI taxonomy): Eukaryota > Metazoa > Chordata > Actinopteri > Elopiformes > Megalopidae > Megalops > Megalops atlanticus. The sequence continues at coordinate 110,682 of JAFDVH010000038.1, forward strand.
GTGCGTTTGAGAGCGTGTCTGGCTTTCCAGTGGAAACTCTGTGTTGAGTGAATATCTGCACTAAAAATCACTTTTTTGGACTCCGAAAGTGCATTTGAGAGCGTTTCTGCCCTTCCAGTGAAAACTCTGTGTTGAGTGAATATCTGCAGTGAGAAACACTTTTTTGGACTCAGAAAGTGCTTCTGAGAGCGTTTCTGGCAATCTTGTGGAACTCTGTGTTGAGTGAATATCTGCACTAACAATCACTTTTTTGGACTCTGAAAGTGCATTTGAGAGCGTTTCTGGCGTTCCAGTGGAACCTCTGTGTTGAGTGAATATCTGTAGTAAGAATCAATTTTTTGGACTCCAAAAGTTCATTTGAGAGCGTTACTGGCCTTCTACTGGAAACTCTGTGTGGAGTGAATATATTCAGTAAGAATCAATTTTTTGGACTCTGAAAATGCATTTGGGAGCGTTTCTGGCCTTCCAGTGAAAACTCTGTGTTGAGTGAATATCTGCAGTGAAAATCACTTTTTTGGACTCTGAAAGTGCGTTTGAGAGCGTGTCTGGCCTTTCAGTGGAAACTCTGTGTTGAGTGAATATCTGCACTAAGAATCACTTTTTTGGACTCCAAAAGTGCATTTGAGAGCGTTTCGGGCCTTCCAGTGGAAACTCTGTGTTGCGTGAATATCTGCACTAAAAATCACTATTTTCGACTCCGAAAGTGCATTTGATAGCGTTTCTTGCCATCTACTGTAAACTCTGTGTTGAGTGAATATCTGCCCTAAGAATCACACTTTTGGACTCTAAAAGTTCATTTGAGAGCGTTACTGGCCTCCTACTGGAAACTCTGTGTGGAGTGAATATATGCACTAACAATCACTTTTTTGGACTCTGAAAATGCATTTGAGAAGGCTCCTAGCCTTTCAGTGGAAACTCTGTGTTGAGTGAATATCTGCACTAAGAATCACTTTTTTGGACTCCAAAAGTTCATTTGAGAGCGTTACTGGCCTTCTACTGGAAACTCTGTGTGGAGTGAATATATGCAGTAAGAATCAATTTTTTGGACTCTGAAAATGCATTTGAGAGCGTTTCTGGCCTTCCAGTGAAAACTCTGTGTTGAGTGAATATGTGCAGTGAAAATCAATTTTTGGACTCTGAAAGTGCTTCTGAGAGCGTTTCTTGCCTTCTTGTGGAACTCTGTGTTGAGTGAATATCTGCACTAAGAATCACTTTTTTGGACACTGAAAGTGCTTTTGAGAGCATTTCTGGCCTTCCAGTGAAAACTCTGTGTTGAGTGAATATCTGCAGTAAGAATCAATTTTTGGACTCTGAAAGTGCATTTGAGAGCGTTTCTGGCTTTCCAGTGGAAACTCTGTGTTGAGTGAATATCTGCAGTGAGAATCACTTTTTTGGACTCTGAAAGTGCGTTTGAGAGCGTTTTTGGCCTTTCAATGGAAACTCTGTGTTGAGTGAATATCTGCACTAAGAATCACTTTTTTGGACTCCGAAAGTGCATTTGAGAGCGTTTCTGGCCTTCCAGTGAAAACTCTGTGTTGAGTGAATATCTGCAGTGAGAAACACTTTTTTGGACTCTGAAAATGCATTTGAGAAGGTTCCTAGTCTTTCAGTGGAAACTCTGTGTTGAGTGAATATCTGCACTAAGAATCACTTTTTGGACTCCAAAAGTGCATTTGAGAGCGTTTGGGCCTTCCAGTGGAAACTCTGTGTTGAGTGAATATCTGCACTAAGAATCACTTTTTGGACTCTGAAAGTGTATTTGAGAGCGTTTCGGCCTTCCAGTGGAAACTCTGTGTTGAGTGAATATCTGCACTAAGAATCACTTTTTTGCACTCCAAAAGTGCATTTGAGAGCGTTTCGGGCCTTCCAGTGGAAACTCTGTGTTGAGTGAATATCTGCTCTAAAAATCACTATTTTCGACTCCGAAAGTGCATTTGATAGCGTTTCTGGCCATCTACTGTAAACTCTGTGTTGAGTGAATATCTGCACTAAGAATCACACTTTTGGACTCTAAAAGTTCATTTGAGAGCGTTACTGGCCTCCCACTGGAAACTCTGTGTGAGTGAATATATGCACTAACAATCACTTTTGGACTCTGAAAATGCATTTGAGAAGGTTCCTAGCCTTTCAGTGGAAACTCTGTGTTGAGTGAATATCTGCACTAAGAATCACTTTTTTGGACTCCAAAAGTTCATTTGAGAGCGTTACTGGCCTTCTACTGGAAACTCTGTGTGGAGTGAATATATGCAGTAAGAATCAATTTTTTGGACTCTGAAAATGCATTTGAGAGCGTTTCTGGCCTTCCAGTGAAAACTCTGTGTTGAGTGAATATGTGCAGTGAAAATCAATTTTTGGAACTCTGTGTTGAGTGAATATCTGCACTAAGAATCACTTTTTTGGACACTGAAAGTGCTTTTGAGAGCGTTGCTGGCCTTCCAGTGAAAACTCTGTGTTGAGTGAATATCTGCAGTAAGAATCACGTTTTTGGACTCAGAAAGTTCATTTGAGAGCGTTACTGGCCTTCTACTGGAAACTCTGTGTGGAGTGAATATATGCAGTAAGAATCACTTTTTTGGACTCTGAAAATGCATTTGAGAGCATTTCTGGCCTTCTAGTGAAAACTCTGTGTTGAGTGAATATCTGTAGTGAGAATCAATTTTTGGACTCTGAAAGTGCATTTGAGAGGGTTTCTGGCTTTCCAGTGGAAACTCTGTGTTGAGTGAATATCTGCACTAAAAATCACTTTTTTGGACTCTGAAAGTGCGTTTGAGAGCGTTTTTGGCCTTTCAGTGGAAACTCTGTGTTGAGTGAATATCTGCACTAAGAATCACTTTTTTGGACTCCGAAAGGGCATTTGAGAGCGTTTCTGGCCTTCCAGTGAAAACTCTGTGTTGAGTGAATATCTGCAGTGAGAAACACTTTTTTGGACTCTGAAAATGCATTTGAGAAGGTTCCTAGTCTTTCAGTGGAAACTCTGTGTTGGGTGAATATCTGCAGTGAGAAACACTTTTTTGGACTCCAAAAGTGCATTTGAGAGCGTTTCTGGCCTTCTACTGGAAGCTCTGTGTGGAGTGAATATCTGTAGTAAGAATCAATTTTTTGGACTCTGAAAGTGCATTTCAGAGCGTTTCTGGCCTTCCAGTGGAAACTCTGTGTTGAGTGAATATCTGTAGTAAGAATCAATTTTTTGGACTCTGAAAGTGCATTTGTGAGCGTTTCTGGCCTTCCAGTGGAAAATCTGTGTTGAGTTAATATCTGCACTAAGAATCACTTTTTTGGACTCCGAAAGATCATTTGAGAGCTTTCTGGCCTTCCAGTGGAAACTCTGTGTTTAGTGAATATCTGCACTAAAAATCACTTTTTTGGACTCCGAAAGTTCATTTGAGAGCGTTTCAGGCCTTCCATTGGAAACTCTGTGTTTAGTGAATATCTGCACTAAAAATCACTTTTTTGGACTCTGAAAGTGCATTTGAGAGCGTTACTGGCCTTCTACTGGAGACTCTGTGTGGAGTGAATATCTCCACTAACAATCACTTTTTTGGACCCTGAAAATGCATTTGAGAGCGTTTCTGGCCTTCCAGTGAAAACTCTGTGTTGAGTGAATATCTGCAGTGAAAATCAATTTTTGGACTCAGAAAGTGCTTCTGAGAGCGTTTCTGGCCTTCTTGTGGAACTCTGTGTTGAGTGAATATCTGCACTAAGAATCACTTTTTGGACTCTGAAAGTGCTTCTGAGAGCGTTTCTGGCCTTCCAGTGAAAACTGTGTTGAGTGAATATCTGCAGTGAGAATCAATTTTTGGACTCTGAATGTGCATTTGAGAGCGTTTCTGGCCTTCCAGTGAAAACTCTGTGTTGAGTGAATATCTGCAGTGAGAATCACTTTTTTGGACTCTGAATGTGCATTTGAGAGCGTTTCTGGCCTTTCAGTGGAAACTCTGTGTTGAGTGAATATCTGCACTAAGAATCACTTTTGGACTCAGAAAGTTCATTTGAGAGCGTTTCTGGCCTTCCAGTGAACACTCTGTGTTGAGTGAATATCTGCACTAAGAATCACTCTTTGGATTCTGAAAGTGCATTCGAGAGCGTTTCTGGCCTTCCAGTGGAAACTCTGTGTTGAGTGAATATCTGCACTAAAAATCACTTTTTTGGACTCTGAAAGTGCATTTGAGAGCGTTTCTGGCCATATACTGTAAACTCTGTGTTGAGTGAATATCTGTACTAAGAATCACTTTTTTGGACTCAGAAAGTGCTTCTGAGAGAGTTTCTGGCCTTCTTGTGGAAGCTCTGTGTTGACTGAATATCTGCTTTAAGAATCACGTTTTTGGCTCTGAAAGTGCATTTTGAGAGCGTTCTAGCATTCTCCTGGAAACTCTTTATTGAGTGAATATCTGCAGTAAGAATCCCTTTTTTGAACTCAGAAAGTGCTTCTGAGAGAGTTTCTGGCCTTCTCCTGGAAACTCTGTGTTGAGTGAATATCTGCACTAAGTATCAGTCATTTGGACTCTGAAAGTGCATTTGAGAGAGTTTCTGGCCTTCCAGTGTAAACTCTGTGTTGAGTGAATATCTGCAGTGAGAATCAATTTTTGGCCTTTGAAAGTGCATTTGAGAGAGTTTCTGGCCTTTCCAGTGGAAACTCTGTGTTGAGTGAATATCTGCACTAAAAATCACTTTTTGGACTCTGAAAGTGCATTTGAGAGAGTTTCTGGCTTTCCAGTGTAAACTCTGTGTTGAGTGAATATCTGCAGTGAGAATCAATTTTTGGACTCTGAAAGTGCATTTGAGAGCGTTTTGGCCTTTCAGTGGAAACTCTGTGTTGAGTGAATATCTGCAGTGAGAATCACTTTTTGGACTCTGAAAGTGCATTTGAGAGCGTTTTTGGCCTTTCAGTGGAAACTCTGTGTTGAGTGAATATCTGCACTAAGAATCACTTTTTTGGACTCGAAAGTGCATTTGAGAGCGTTTCTGGCCTTCCAGTGAAAACTCTGTGTTGAGTGAATATCTGCAGTGAGAAACACTTTTTTGGACTCTGAAAATGCATTTGAGAAGGTTCCTAGTCTTTCAGTGGAAACTCTGTGTTGAGTGAATATCTGCACTAAGAATCATTTTTTTGGACTCCAAAAGTTCATTTGAGAGCGTTACTGGCCTTTCACTGGAAACTCTGTGTGGAGTGAATATATGCAGTAAGAATCAATTTTTTGGACTCTGAAAATGCATTTGAGAGCGTTTCTGGCCTTCCAGTGAAAACTCTGTGTTGAGTGAATATGTGCAGTGAAAATCAATTTTTGGACTCTGAAAGTGCTTCTGAGAGCGTTTCTTGCCTTCTTGTGGAACTCTGTGTTGAGTGAATATCTGCACTAAGAATCACTTTTTTGGACACTGAAAGTGCTTTTGAGAGTGTTTCTGGCCTTCCAGTGAAAACTCTGTGTTGAGTGAATATCTGCAGTAAGAATCACTTTTTGGACTCTGAAAGTGTATTTGAGAGCTGGCCTTCCAGTGGAAACTCTGTGTTGAGTGAATATCTGCACTAAGAATCACTTTTTTGGACTCTGAAAGTGTATTTGAGAGCGTTTCGGGCCTTCCAGTGGAAACTCTGTGTTGAGTGAATATCTGCACTAAGAATCACTTTTTTGGACTCCAAAAGTGCATTTGAGAGCGTTTCTGGCCTTCCAGTGGAAACTCTGTGTTGAGTGAATATCTGCACTAAAAATCACTATTTTCGACTCCGAAAGTGCATTTGATAGCGTTTCTGGCCATCTACTGTAAACTCTGTGTTGAGTGAATATCTGCACTAAGAATCACACTTTTGGACTCTAAAAGTTCATTTGAGAGCGTTACTGGCCTCCTACTGAAACTCTGTGTGGAGTGAATATATGCACTAACAATATGCTTTAAAGGGGTTTCTTTCCTTTTGGAATTGGTTTTTTGAATATCTGCATAAATCCTTTGGACCTAAAATGCTTTTTAGGCGTTTGGCCTTCCCGTGGCTCTTGTTAGTGAATATCTGCATAAAAAATCCCTTTTTTGGGCTCAAAAATTCATTTGGAGCGTTTTTGGCCT
>JAFDVH010000038.1:117238-163182 GCA_019176425.1 Megalops atlanticus
GAGTTTCCACTGAAAGGTTAGGAACGCTCTCAAATGCACTTTCAGAGTCCAAAAAAGTGATTCTTAGTGCAGATATTAACTCAACACAGATTTTCCACTGGAAGGCCAGAAACGCTCACAAATGCACTTTCAGAGTCCAAAAAATTGATTCTTACTACAGATATTCACTCAACACAGAGTTTCCACTGGAAGGCCAGAAACGCTCTGAAATGCACTTTCAGAGTCCAAAAAATTGATTCTTACTACAGATATTCACTCCACACAGAGCTTCCAGTAGAAGGCCAGAAACGCTCTCAAATGCACATTTGGAGTCCAAAAAAGTGTTTCTCACTGCAGATATTCACTCAACACAGAGTTTCCACTGAAAGACTAGGAACCTTCTCAAATGCATTTTCAGAGTCCAAAAAAGTGTTTCTCACTGCAGATATTCACTCAACACAGAGTTTTCACTGGAAGGCCAGAAACGCTCTCAAATGCACTTTCGGAGTCCAAAAAAGTGATTCTTAGTGCAGATATTCACTCAACACAGAGTTTCCACTGAAAGGCCAAAAACGCTCTCAAACGCACTTTCAGAGTCCAAAAAAGTGATTCTCACTGCAGATATTCACTCAACACAGAGTTTCCACTGGAAAGCCAGAAACGCTCTCAAATGCACTTTCAGAGTCCAAAAATTGATTCTCACTGCAGATATTCACTCAACACAGAGTTTTCACTGGAAGGCCAGAAACGCTCTCAAAAGCACTTTCAGTGTCCAAAAAATTGATTCTTACTGCATATATTCACTCCACACAGAGTTTCAGTAGAAGGCCAGTAACGCTCTCAAATGAACTTTTGGAGTCCAAAAAAGTGATTCTTAGTGCAGATATTCACTCAACACAGAGTTTCCACTGAAAGGCTAGGAACCTTCTCAACTGCATTTTCAGAGTCCAAAAAAGTGATTGTTAGTGCATATATTCACTCCACACAGAGTTTCCAGTAGGAGGCCAGTAACGCTCTCAAATGAACTTTTAGAGTCCAAAAGTGTGATTCTTAGTGCAGATATTCACTCAACACAGAGTTTACAGTAGATGGCCAGAAACGCTATCAAATGCACTTTCGGAGTCGAAAATAGTGATTTTTAGTGCAGATATTCACTCAACACAGAGTTTCCACTGGAAGGCCCGAAACGCTCTCAAATGCACTTTTGGGGTCCAAAAAAGTGATTCTTAGTGCAGATATTCACTCAACACAGAGTTTCCACTGGAAGGCCCGAAACGCTCTCAAATACACTTTCAGAGTCCAAAAAAGTGATTCTTAGTGCAGATATTCACTCAACACAGAGTTTCCACTGGAAGGCCAGAAACGCTCTCAAATACACTTTCAGAGTCCAAAAAAGTGATTCTTACTGCAGATATTCACTCAACACAGAGTTTTCACTGGAAGGCCAGAAACACTCTCAAAAGCACTTTCAGAGTCCAAAAAAGTGATTCTTAGTGCAGATATTCACTCAACACAGAGTTCCACAAGAAGGCAAGAAACGCTCTCAGAAGCACTTTCACAGTCCAAAAATTGATTTTCACTGCACATATTCACTCAACACAGAGTTTTCACTGGAAGGCCAGAAACGCTCTCAATTGCATTTTCAGAGTCCAAAAAATTGATTCTTACTGCATATATTCACTCCACACAGAGTTTCCAGTGAAAGGCCAGTAACGCTCTCAAATGAACTTTTGGAGTCCAAAAAAATGATTCTTAGTGCAGATATTCACTCAACACAGAGTTTCCACTGAAAGACTAGGAACCTTCTCAAATGCATTTTCAGAGTCCAAAAAAGTGTTTCTCACTGCAGATATTCACTCAACACAGAGTTTTCACTGGAAGGCCAGAAACGCTCTCAAATGCACTATCGAGTCCAAAAAGTGATTCTTAGTGCAGATATTCACTCAACACAGAGTTTCCACTGAAAGGCCAAAAACGCTCTCAAACGCACTTTCAGAGTCCAAAAAGTGATTCCCACTGCAGATATTCACTCAACACAGAGTTTCCACTGAAAGGCCAGAAACGCTCTCAAATGCACTTTCAGAGTCCAAAAAGTGATTCTCACTGCAGATATTCACTCAACACAGAGTTTCCACTGGAAAGCCAGAAACGCTCTCAAATGCACTTTCAGAGTCCAAAAAAGTGATTTTTAGTGCAGATATTCACTCAACACAGAGTTTCCACTGGAAGGCCAGAAACTCTCTCAAATGCACTTTCAAAGGCCAAAAATTGATTCTCACTGCAGATATTCACTCAACACAGAGTTTACACTGGAAGGCCAGAAACGCTCTCAAATGCACTTTCAGAGTCCAAATGACTGATACTTAGTGCAGATATTCACTCAACACAGAGTTTTCACTGGAAGGCCAGAAACGCTCTCAAATGCACTTTCAGAGTCCAAAAATTGATTCTTACTGCAGATATTCACTCAACACAGAGTTTTCAGGAGAAGGCCAGAAACGCTCTCAAATGCACTTTCAGAGTCAAAAAAGTGATTCTTAGTGCAGATATTCAGTCAACACAGAGCTTCCACAAGAAGGCCAGAAACGCTCTCAAAAGCACTTTCTGAGTCCAAAAAGTGATTCTTAGTGCAGATATTCACTCAACACAGAGTTTCACTAGAAGGCCAGAAACGCTCTCAAATGCACTTTCAGAGTCCAAAAAGTGATTTTTAGTGCAGATATTCACTCAACACAGAGTTTCCACTGGAAGGCCAGAAACGCTCTCAAATGCACTTTCAGAGTTCAAACAGTGATTCTTACTGCAGATATTCACTCAACACAGAGTTTCCACTGGAAGGCCAGAAACGCTCTCGAATGCACTTTCAGAGTCCAAAAAAGTGATTCTTAGTGCAGATATTCACTCAACACAGAGTTTCACTGGAAGGCCAGAAACGCTCTCAAATGAACTTTCAGAGTCCAAAAAGTGATTCTCACTGCAGATATTCACTCAACACAGAGTTTTCACTGGAAGGCCAGAAACGCTCTCAAATGCATTTTCAGAGTCCAAAAGTGATTCTCACTGCAGATATTCACTCAACACAGAGTTTTCACTGGAAGGCCAGAAACGCTCTCAAATGCACTTTCAGAGTCCAAAAAGTGATTCTTACTGCAGATATTCACTCAACACAGAGTTTTCACTGGAAGGCCAGAAACGCTCTCAGAAGCACTTTCTGAGTCCAAAAATTGATTTTCACTGCAGATATTCACTCAACACAGAGTTTTCACTGGAAGGCCAGAAACGCTCTCAAATGCATTTCAGAGTCCAAAAAGTGATTCTTAGTGGAGATATTCACTCCACACAGAGTTTCCAGTAGAAGGCCAGTAACGCTCTCAAATGCACTTTCAGACTCCAAAAAAGTGATTTTTAGTGCAGATATTCACTAAACACAGAGTTTCAATGGAAGGCCTGAAACGCTCTCAAATGCACTTTCGGAGTCCAAAAAGTGATTTTTAGTGCAGATATTCACTAAACACAGAGTTTCCACTGGAAGGCCAGAAAGCTCTCAAATGATCTTTGGAGTCCAAAAAAAGTGATTCTTAGTGCAGATATTCGTTCAACACAGAGTTTCCACTGAAAGGTTAGAAACGCTCTCAAATGCACTTTCAGAGTCCAAAAAGTGATTCTTAGTGCAGATATTAACTCAACACAGATTTTCCACTGGAAGGCCAGAAACGCTCTCAAATGCACTTTCAGAGTCCAAAAAATTGATTCTTAGTGCAGATATTCACTCAACACAGAGTTTCCACTGGAAGGCCAGAAACGCTCTCAAATGAACTTTCAGAGTCCAAAAGTGATTCTTAGTGCAGATATTCACTCAACACAGAGTTTCCACTGAAAGACTAGAAACCTTCTCAAATGCATTTTCAGAGTCCAAAAAGTGATTCTCACTGCAGATATTCACTCAACACAGAGTTTTCACTGGAAGGCCAGAAACGCTCTCAAATGCACTTTCAGAGTCCAAAAAAGTGATTTTTAGTGCAGATATTCACTAAACACAGAGTTTCCAATGGAAGGCCTGAAACGCTCTCAAATGAACTTTTGGAGTCCAAAAAAGTGATTCTTACTGCAGATATTCACTCAACACAGAGTTCCACTGGAAGGCCAGAAACGCTCTCAGAAGCACTTTCAGAGTCCAAAAATTGATTTTCACTGCAGATATTCACTCACCACAGAGTTTTCACTGGAAGGCTAGAAACGCTCTCAAATGCATTTTCAGAGTGCAAAAAAGTGATTGTTAGTGCAGATATCCACTCCACACAGAGTTTCCAGTAGGAGGCCAGTAACGCTCTCAAATGAACTTTTAGAGTCCAAAAGTGTGATTCTTAGTGCAGATATTCACTCAACACAGAGTTTTCACTGGAAGGCCAGAAACGCTCTCAAATGCACTTTCAGAGTCCAAAAAGTGATTCTTAGTGCAGATATTCACTCAACACAGAGTTTCCACTGGAAGGCCAGAAACGCTCTCAAATGCACTTTCAGAGTCCAAAAGTGATTTTCACTGCAGATATTCACTCAACACAGAGTTTTCACTGGAAGGCCAGAAACGCTCTCAAATGCATTTTCAGAGTCCAAAAAAGTGATTGTTAGTGGAGATATTCACTCAACACAGAGTTTCCAGTAGAAGGCCAGTAACGCTCTCAAATGCACTTTCAGAGTCCAAAAAAGTGATTTTTAGTGCAGATATTCACTAAACACAGAGTTTCCAATGGAAGGCCTGAAACGCTCTCAAATGAACTTTTGGAGTCCAAAAAAGTGATTCTTACTGCAGATATTCACTCAACACAGAGTTTTCACTGGAAAGGCCAGAAACGCTCTCAAAAGCACTTTCAGTGTCAAAAAGTGATTCTCACTGCAGATATTCACTCAACACAGAGTTTCCACTGGAAGACCAGAACCTTCTCAAATGCATTTTCAGAGTCCAAAAAGTGTTTCTCACTGCAGATATTCACTCAACACAGAGTTTTCACTGGAAGGCCAGAAACGCTCTCAAATGCACTTTCAGAGGCCAAAAAGTGATTTTTAGTGCAGATATTCACTAAACACAGAGTTTCCAATGGAAGGCCAGAAACGCTCTCAAATGAACTTTCAGAGTCAAAAAAGTGATTCTTACTGCAGATATTCACTCAACACAGAGTTTTCACTGGAAGGCCAGAAACGCTCTCAAAAGCACTTTCAGTGTCCAAAAAGTGATTCTTAGTGCAGATATTCACTCAACACAGAGTTCCACAAGAAGGCCAGAAACGCTCTCAAAAGCACTTTCAGAGTCCAAAAATTGATTTTCACTGCAGATATTCACTCAACACAGAGTTTTCACTGGAAGGCCAGAAACGCTCTCAAATGCATTTCAGAGTCCAAAAAAGTGATTGTTAGTGCAGATATTCACTCAACACAGAGTTTCCACTGAAAGGCCAGAAACGCTCTCAAATGAACTTTTAGAGTCCAAAAAGTGTGATTCTTAGTGCAGATATTCACTCAACACAGAGTTTTCCACTAGAAGGCCAGAAACGCTCTCAAATGCACTTTGAGTCAAAAAAGTGATTCTTAGTGCAGATATTCACTCAACACAGAGTTTCCACTGGAAGGCCAGAAACTCTCAAATGCACTTTCAGAGCCAAAAAGTGATTCTCACTGCAGATATTCACTCAACACAGAGTTTCCACTGGAAGGCCAGAAACGCTCTCAAATGCACTTTCAGAGTCCAAAAAAGTGATACTTAGTGCAGATATTCACTCAACACAGAGTTTCCAGGAGAAGGCCAGAAACGCTCTCAGAAGCACTTTTTCTGAGTTCAAAAAAGTGATTCTTAGTGCAGATATTCACTCAACACAGAGTTTCCAGGAGAAGGCCAGAAACGCTCTCAAATGCACTTTCAGAGTCCAAAAACGTGATTCTTAGTGCAGATATTCAGTCAACACAGAGTTTCACAGTAAAGGCCAGAAACTCTCTCAAATGCACTTTCAGAGTCCAAAAGTGATTTTTAGTGCAGATATTCACTCAACACAGAGTTTTCACTGGAAGGCCAGAAACGCGTTCTCAAAAACACTTTCAGAGTCCAAAAAGTGATTCTTAGTGCAGATATTCACTCAACACAGAGTTTCCACTGGAAGGCCAGAAACGCTCTCAAATGCTTTTTCAGTTCCAAAAGTGATTCTTACTGCAGATATTCACTCAACACAGAGTTTCCACTGGAAGGCCAGAAACGCTCTCAAATGCACTTTCAGAGTCCAAAAAGTGATTCTTACTGCAGATATTCACTCAACACAGAGTTTTCACTGGAAGGCCAGAAACGCTCTCAAATGCACTTTCAGAGTCAAAAAAAGTGATTCTTAGTGCAGATATTCACTCAACACAGAGTTTCCACTGAAAGGCCAGAAACGCTCTCAAATGCATTTTCAGAGTCCAAAAAGTGATTCTCACTGCAGATATTCACTCAACACAGAGTTTTCACTGGAAGGCCAGAAACGCTCTCAAATGCACTTTCAGAGTCCAAAAAGTGATTCTTAGTGCAGATATTCACTCAACACAGAGTTTTCACTGGAAGGCCAGAAACGCTCTCAAATGCACTTTCAGAGTCCAAAAAGTGATTCTTAGTGCAGATATTCACTCAACACAGAGTTCCACAAGAAGGCCAGAAACGCTCTCAAATGCACTTTCAGAGTCCAAAAATTGATTTTCACTGCAGATATTCACTCAACACAGAGTTTTCACTGGAAGGCCAGAAACGCTCTCAAATGCATTTTCAGAGTCCAAAAAAGTGATTCTTAGTGCAGATATTCACTCCACACAGAGTTTCCAGTAGAAGGCCAGTAACGCTCTCAAATGCACTTTCAGAGTCAAAAAAGTGATTCTTACTGCAGATATTCACTCAACACAGAGTTTCCACTGGAAGGCCTGAAACGCTCTCAAATGCACTTTCAGAGTCCAAAAAGTGATTTTTAGTGCAGATATTCACTAAACACAGAGTTTCCACTGGAAGGCCAGAAAGCTCTCAAATGATCTTCAGAGTCCAAAAAGTGATTCTTAGTGCAGATATTCGTTCAACACAGAGTTTCCACTGAAAGGTTAGGAACGCTCTCAAATGCACTTTCAGAGTCCAAAAAAGTGATTCTTAGTGCAGATATTCACTCAACACAGATTTTCCACTGGAAGGCCAGAAACGCTCTCAAATGCACTTTCAGAGTCCAAAAAGTGATTCTTACTGCAGATATTCACTCAACACAGAGTTTCCACTGGAAGGCCAGAAACGCTCTCAAATGAACTTTTGGAGTCCAAAAAGTGATTCTTAGTGCAGATATTCACTCAACACAGAGTTTCCACTGAAAGGCCAGAAACGCTCTCAAATGCACATTCTGAGTCCAAAAGTGATTCTCACTGCAGATATTCACTCAACACAGAGTTTCCACTGAAAGACTAGGAACCTTCTCAAATGCATTTTCAGAGTTCAAAAAGTGTTTCTCACTGCAGATATTCACTCAACACAGAGTTTTCACTGGAAGGCCAGAAACGCTCTCAAATGCACTTTCAGAGTCCAAAAAAGTGATTTTTAGTGCAGATATTCACTAAACACAGAGTTTCCAATGGAAGGCCAGAAACGCTCTCAAATGAACTTTCAGAGTCCAAAAAGTGATTCTTACTGCAGATATTCACTCAACACAGAGTTCCACAAGAAGGCCAGAAACGCTCTCAGAAGCACTTTCAGAGTCCAAAATTGATTTTCACTGCAGATATTCACTCAACACAGAGTTTTCACTGGAAGGCCAGAAACGCTCTCAAATGCATTTTCAGAGTCCAAAAAGTGATTGTTAGTGCAGATATTCACTCCACACAGAGTTTCCAGTAGGAAGGCCAGTAACGCTCTCAAATGAACTTTTAGAGTCCAAAAGTGATTCTTAGTGCAGATATTCACTCAACACAGAGTTTTCAATGGAAGGCCAGAAACGCTCTCAAAAGCACTTTCAGAGTCCAAAAAGTGATTCTTAGTGCAGATATTCACTCAACACAGAGTTTCCACAAGAAGGCCAGAAACGCTCTCAAAGCACTTTCAGAGTCCAAAAAGTGATTTTCACTGCAGATATTCACTCAACACAGAGTTTTCACTGGAAGGCCAGAAACGCTCTCAAATGCATTTTCAGAGTCAAAAAAGTGATTGTTAGTGCAGATATTCACTCACACAGAGTTTTCACTGGAAGGCCAGAAACGCTCTCAAATGCACTTTCAGAGTCCAAAAAGTGATTTTAGTGCAGATATTCACTAAACACAGAGTTTCCAATGGAAGGCCTGAAACGCTCTCAAATGAACTTTGGAGTCCAAAAAGTGATTCTTACTGCAGATATTCACTCAACACAGAGTTTTCACTGGAAGGCCAGAAAACGCTCTCAAAAGCACTTTCAGTGTCCAAAAAGTGATTCTTAGTGCAGATATTCACTCAACACAGAGTTTCCACTGAAAGACTAGGAACCTTCTCAAATGCATTTTCAGAGTCCAAAAGTGATTCTCACTGCAGATATTCACTCAACACAGAGTTTTCACTGGAAGGCCAGAAACGCTCTCAAATGCATTTTCGGAGTCCAAAAGTGATTTTTAGTGCAGATATTCACTAAACACAGAGTTTCCAATGGAAGGCCCGAAACGCTCTCAAATGAACTTTTAGAGTCCAAAAAGTGATTCTTACTGCAGATATTCACTCAACACAGAGTTTCACTGGAAGGCCAGAAACGCTCTCAAATGCACTTTCAGAGTCCAAAAAAGTGATTCTTAGTGCAGATATTCACTCAACACAGAGTTTCCACAAGAAGGCCAGAAACCTCTCAAATGCATTTTCAGAGTCCAAAATTGATTTTCACTGCAGATATTCACTCAACACAGAGTTTTCACTGGAAGGCTAGAAACGCTCTCAAATGCATTTTCAGAGGGCAAAAAGTGATTTTTAGTGCAGATATTCACTCAACACAGAGTTTCCAGAAGGCCAAAAACGCTCTCAAATGAACTTTTCAGAGTCCAAAAAAGTGATTCTCTCTGCAGATATTCACTCAACACAGAGTTTTCACTGGAAGGCCAGAAACGCTCTCAAATGCACTTTCAGAGTCCAAAAAGTGATTTTTAGTGCAGATATTCACTCAACACAGAGTTTCCACTGGAAGGCCAGAAACGCTCTCAAATGCACTTTCAGAGTCCAAAAAGTGATTCTCACTGCAGATATTCACTCAACACAGAGTTTCCACTGGAAGGCCAGAAACGCTCTCAAATGCACTTTCAGAGTCCAAAAAGTGATTTTTAGTGCAGATATTCACTCAACACAGAGTTTCACTGAAAGGCCAGGAACCTTCTCAAATGCATTTTCAGAGTCCAAAAAGTGATTCTCACTGCAGATATTCACTCAACACAGAGTTTTCACTGGAAGGCCAGAAACGCTCTCAAATGCACTTTCAGAGTCCAAAAGTGATTCTTAGTGCAGATATTCACTCAACACAGAGTTTCCACTGGAAGGCCAGAAACGCTCTCAAAAGCACTTTCAGAGTCCAAAAAGTGATTCTCACTGCAGATATTCACTCAACACAGAGTTTTCACTGGAAAGCCAGAAACGCTCTCAAATGCATTTTCAGAGTCCAAAAAGTGATTTTTAGTGCAGATATTCACTCAACACAGAGTTTCCACTGGAAGGCCAGAAACGCTCTCAAATGCATTTTCAGAGTCCAAAAGTGATTCTTACTGCAGATATTCACTCAACACAGAGTTTACACTGGAAGGCCAGAAACGCTCTCAAATGCACTTTCAGAGTCCAAAAGTGATTCTTACTGCAGATATTCACTCAACACAGAGTTTCCACTGGAAGGCCAGAAACGCTCTCAAAAGCACTTTCAGAGTCCAAAAGTGATTCTTAGTGCAGATATTCACTCAACACAGAGTTTCACTGGAAGGCCAGAAACGCTCTCAAAAGCACTTTCTGAGTCCAAAAAGTGATTTTCACTGCAGATATTCACTCAACACAGAGTTTTCACTGGAAGGCCAGAAACGCATTTTCTCAAATGCATATTTCAGAGTCCAAAAAGCTCTCAAATGCACTTTGATTGATTTTAGTGCAGATATTCACTAAACACAGAGTTTCCACTGGAAGGCCAGAAACGCTCTCAAATGCACTTTCAGAGTCCAAAAAGTGATTCTTAGTGCAGATATTCACTCAACACAGAGTTTCCACTAGAAGGCCAGAAACGCTCTCAAATGAACTTTAGAGTCCAAAAAGTGATTCTTAGTGCAGATATTCACTCAACACAGAGTTTCACAAGAAGGCCAGAAACGCTCTCAAATGCACTTTCAGAGTCCAAAAGTGATTTTCAGTGCAGATATTCACTCAACACAGAGTTTTCACTGGAAGGCCAGAAACGCTCTCAAATGCACTTTCAGAGTCCAAAAAAGTGATTCTTAGTGCAGATATTCACTCAACACAGAGTTTCCACTAGAAGGCCAGAAACGCTCTCAAATGCACTTTTGGAGTCCAAAAAGTGATTCTTAGTGCAGATATTCACTCAACACAGAGTTTCACTGGAAGGCCAGAAACGCTCTCAAATGCATTTTCAGAGTCCAAAAAAGTGATTCTTACTGCAGATATTCACTCAACACAGAGTTTTCACTGGAAGGCCAGAAACGCTCTCAAAAGCACTTTCAGAGTCCAAAAAAGTGATTCTTAGTGCAGATATTCACTCAACACAGAGTTTCACTGGAAAGGCCAGAAACGCTCTCAAATGCACTTTCAGAGTCCAAAAAGTGATTCTCACTGCAGATATTCACTCAACACAGAGTTTCCACTGGAAGGCCAGAAACGCTCTCAAATGCACTTTCAGAGTCAAAAAAGTGATTCTTACTGCAGATATTCACTCAACACAGAGTTTTCAGTAGATGGAAGGCCAGAAAGTGCTCTCAAATGCACTTTTGGAGTCCAAAAAGTGATTCTTAGTGCAGATATTCACTCAACACAGAGTTTCCACTGGAAGGCCAGAAACGCTCTCAAATGCACTTTCAGAGTCCAAAAAGTGATTCTTAGTGCAGATATTCACTCAACACAGAGTTTTCACTGGAAGGCCAGAAACGCTCTCAAATGCACTTTCAGAGTCCAAAAAAAGTGATTCTTAGTGCAGATATTCACTCAACACAGAGTTTCCACTGGAAGGCCAGAAACGCTCTCAAATGCACTTTCAGAGTCCAAAAATTGATTCTTACTGCAGATATTCACTCAACACAGAGTTTCCACTGGAAGGCCAGAAACGCTCTCAAAAGCATTTTCAGAGTCCAAAAATTGATTTTCACTGCAGATATTCACTCAACACAGAGTTTTCACTGGAAGGCCAGAAACGCTCTCAAATGCATTTTCAGAGTCCAAAAAGTGATTCTTAGTGCAGATATTCACTCAACACAGAGTTTCCACTGGAAGGCCAGAAACGCTCTCAAATACACTTTCAGAGTCCAAAAAAGTGATTCTTAGTGCAGATATTCACTCAACACAGAGTTTCCACTGAAAGGCCAGGAACCTTCTCAAATGCATTTTCAGAGTCCAAAAAGTGATTCTTACTGCAGATATTCACTCAACACAGAGTTTTCATTGGAAGGCCAGAAACACTCTCAAATGCACTTTTAGAGTCCAAAAAAGTGATTCTTAGTGCAGATATTCACTCAACACAGAGTTTCCACTGAGAAGGCCAAAAAAACGCTCTCAAATGCACTTTCAGAGTCCAAAAAGTGATTCTTACTGCAGATATTCACTCAACACAGAGTTTCACTAGAAGGCCAGAAACGCTCTCAAATGCACTTTCAGAGTCCAAAAGTGATTCTTAGTGCAGATATTCACTCAACACAGAGTTTTCACTGGAAGGCCAGAAACGCTCTCAAATGCACTTTCAGAGTCCAAAAAGTGATTCTTACTGCAGATATTCACTCAACACAGAGTTTCCACAAGAAGGCCAGAAACGCTCTCAAATGCACTTTCAGAGTCCAAAAAAGTGATTCTCACTGCAGATATTCACTCAACACAGAGTTTTCACTGGAAGGCCAGAAACGCTCTCAAATGCACTTTCAGAGTCCAAAAATTGATTCTCACTGCAGATATTCACTCAACACAGAGTTTCCACTGGAAGGCCAGAAACGCTCTCAAATGCACTTTCAGAGTCCAAAAAGTGATTCTTAGTGCAGATATTCACTCAACACAGAGTTTCCACTGAGAAGGCCAGGAAACTCTCTCAGATGCATTTTCAGAGTTCAAAAAAGTGATTCTTACTGCAGATATTCACTCAACACAGAGTTTTCAGGAGAAGGCCAGTAACGCTCTCAAATGCACTTTCAGAGTCCAAAAGTGATTCTTAATGCAGATATTCACTCAACACAGAGTTTACAGTAGAAGGCCAGAAACGCTCTCAAATGCACTTTCTGAGTCCAAAAAAGTGATTCTTAGTACAGATATTCACTAAAAACAGAGTTTCCACTGGAAGGCCAGAAACAATCTCAAATGAACATTCGGAGTCCAAAAAAGTGATTCTTAGTGCAGATATTCGTTCAACACAGAGTTTCCACTGGAAGGCCAGAAACGCTCTCAAATGCACTTTCTGAGACCAAAAAAGTGATTCTTAGTACAGATATTCACTCAACAGAGAGTTTCCACCAGAAGGCCAGAAACGCTCTCACATGCACTTTCAGAGTCCAAAAAAGTGATTCTCACTGCAGATATTCCCTCAACACACAGTTTCCACTGGAAGGCCAGAAACTCTCTCAAATGCACTTTCAAAGGCCAAAAATTGATTCTCACTGCAGATATTCACTCAACACAGAGTTTACACTGGAAGGCCAGAAGCGCTCTCAAATGCACTTTCAGAGTCCAAATGACTGATACTTAGTGCAGATATTCACTCAACACAGAGTTTCCAGGAGAAGGCCAGAAACTCTCTCAGAAGCACTTTCTGAGTTCAAAACAGGGATTCTTACTGCAGATATTCACTCAATACAGAGTTTTCAGGAGAATGCTAGGAACGCTCTCAAATGCACTTTCAGAGCCAAAAAAGTGATTCTTAATGCAGATATTCAGTCAACACAGAGCTTCCACAAGAAGGCCAGAAACTCTCTCAGAAGCACTTTCTGAGTCCAAAAAAGTGATTCTTAGTACAGATATTGACTCAACACAGAGTTTACAGTAGAAGGCCAGAAACGCTCTCAAATGCACTTTCAGAGTCCAAAAAGTGATTCTTAGTGCAGATATTCACTCAACACAGAGTTTCCACTGGAAGGCCAGAAACGCTCTCAAAAACACTTTCTGAGTCCAAAAAATTGATTCTTACTGCAGATATTCACTCAAAACAGAGTTTCCACTGGAAGGCCAGAAACGCTCTCGAATGCACTTTCAGAGTCCAAAAAGTGATTCTTAGTGCAGATATTCACTCAACACAAAGTTTCCACAAGAAGGCCAGAAACGCTCTCAAATGCACTTTCTGAGTCCAAAAATTGATTCTTACTGCAGATATTCACTCAACACAGAGTTTCCAGTAGAAGGCCAGAAACGCTCTCAAATGCACTTTCAGAGTCCAAAAAAGTGATTCTTACTGCAGATATTCACTCAACACAGAGTTTCCACTGAAAGGCTAGGAACCTTCTCAAATGCATTTTCAGAGTCCAAAAAGTGTTTCTCACTGCAGATATTCACTCAACACAGAGTTTTCACTGGAAGGCCAGAAACGCTCTTAAATGCACTTTCGGAGTCCAAAAAAGTGATTCTTAGTGCAGATATTCACTCAACACAGAGTTCCATAAGAAGGCCAGAAACGCTCTCAGAAGCACTTTCAGAGTCCAAAAATTGATTTTCACTGCAGATATTCACTCACCACAGAGTTTTCACTGGAAGGCTAGAAACGCTCTCAAATGCATTTTCAGAGTGCAAAAAAGTGATTGTTAGTGCAGATATCCACTCCACACAGAGTTTCCAGTAGGAGGCCAGTAACGCTCTCAAATGAACTTTTAGAGTCCAAAAGTGTGATTCTTAGTGCAGATATTCACTCAACACACAGTTTTCACTGGAAGGCCAGAAACACTCTCAAATGCACTTTCAGAGTCCAAAAAGTGATTCTTAGTGCAGATATTCACTCAACACAGAGTTCCACTGGAAGGCCAGAAACACTCTCAAATGCACTTTCTGAGTCCAAAAGTGATTTTCACTGCAGATATTCACTCAACACAGAGTTTTCACTGGAAGGCCAGAAACGCTCTCAAATGCATTTTCAGAGTCCAAAAAGTGATTCTTAGTGGAGATATTCACTCCACACAGAGTTTCAGTAGAAGGCCAGAAACGCTCTCAAATGCACTTTCAGAGTCCAAAAAAGTGATTTTTAGTGCAGATATTCACTAAACACAGAGTTTCCAATGGAAGGCCTGAAACGCTCTCAAATGAACTTTTGGAGTCCAAAAAAGTGATTCTTACTGCAGATATTCACTCAACACAGAGTTTTCACTGGAAGGCCAGAAACGCTCTCAAAAGCACTTTCAGTGTCCAAAAAAGTGATTCTCACTGCAGATATTCACTCAACACAGAGTTTCCACTGAAAGACTAGGAACCTTCTCAAATGCATTTTCAGAGTCCAAAAAAGTGTTTCTCACTGCAGATATTCACTCAACACAGAGTTTTCACTGGAAGGCCAGAAACGCTCTCAAATGCACTTTCGGAGTCCAAAAAAGTGATTTTTAGTGCAGATATTCACTAAACACAGAGTTTCCAATGGAAGGCCTGAAACGCTCTCAAATGAACTTTTGGAGTCCAAAAAAGTGATTCTTACTGCAGATATTCACTCAACACAGAGTTTTCACTGGAAGGCCAGAAGCGCTCTCAAATGCACTTTCAGAGTCCAAATGACTGATACTTAGTGCAGATATTCACTCAACACAGAGTTTCCAGGAGAAGGCCAGAAACTCTCTCAGAAGCACTTTCTGAGTTCAAAACAGGGATTCTTACTGCAGATATTCACTCAATACAGAGTTTTCAGGAGAATGCTAGGAACGCTCTCAAATGCACTTTCAGAGCCAAAAAAGTGATTCTTAATGCAGATATTCAGTCAACACAGAGCTTCCACAAGAAGGCCAGAAACTCTCTCAGAAGCACTTTCTGAGTCCAAAAAAGTGATTCTTAGTACAGATATTGACTCAACACAGAGTTTACAGTAGATGGCCAGAAACGCTCTCAAATGCACTTTCAGAGTCCAAAAAAGTGATTTTTAGTGCAGATATTCACTCAACACAGAGTTTCCACTGGAAGGCCAGAAACGCTCTCAGAAACACTTTCTGAGTACAAAACAGGGATTCTTACTGCAGATATTCACTCAAAACAGAGTTTCCACTGGAAGGCCAGAAACGCTCTCGAATGCACTTTCAGAATCCAAAAAAGTGATTCTTCGTGCAGATATTCACTCAACACAGAGTTTCCACTGAAAGGCCAGAAACGCTCTCAAATGCACTTTCAGAGTCCAAAAAAGTGATTCTCACTGCAGATATTCACTCAACACAGAGTTTTCACTGGAAGGCCAGAAACGCTCTCAAATGCACTTTCAGAGTCCAAAAATTGATTCTCACTGCAGATATTCACTCAACACACAGTTTTCACTGGAAGGCCAGAAACGCTCTCAGAAGCACTTTCAGAGTCCAAAAAAGTGATTCTTAGTGCAGATATTCACTCAACACAAAGTTCCACAAGAAGGCCAGAAACGCTCTCAGAAGCACTTTCTGAGTCCAAAAATTGATTCTTACTACAGATATTCTCTCCACACAGAGCTTCCAGTAGAAGGCCAGAAACGCTCTCAAATGCACTTTTGGAGTCCAAAAAAGTGTTTCTCACTGCAGATATTCACTCAACACAGAGTTTCCACTGAAAGACTAGGAACCTTCTCAAATGCATTTTCAGAGTCCAAAAAAGTGTTTCTCACTGCAGATATTCACTCAACACAGAGTTTTCACTGGAAGGCCAGAAACGCTCTTAAATGCACTTTCGGAGTCCAAAAAAGTGATTCTTAGTGCAGATATTCACTCAACACAGAGTTTCCACTGAAAGGCCAAAAACGCTCTCAAACGCACTTTCAGAGTCCAAAAAAGTGATTCTCACTGCAGATATTCACTCAAAACAGAGTTTTCACTGGAAGGCCAGAAACGCTCTCAAATGCATTTTCAGAGTCCAAAAAATTGATTCTTACTGCAGATATTCACTCCACACAGAGTTTCCAGTAGAAGGCCAGTAACGCTCTCAAATGAACTTTTGGAGTCCAAAAACGTGATTCTTACTGCAGATATTCACTCAACACAGAGTTTCCACTGAAAGGCCAGAAAAACTCTCAAATGCTCTTTCGGAGTCCAAAAAAGTGATTCTTCGTGCAGATATTCACTCAACACAGAGTTTCCAGTAGAAGGCCAGAAACGCTCTCAGAAGCACTTTCGGAGTCCAAAAAAGTGATTCTTAGTGCAGATATTCACTCAACACAGATTTTCCACTGAAAGGCCAGAATCGCTCTCAAATGCACTTTCAGAGTCCAAAAAAGTGATTCTCACTGCAGATATTCACTCAACACAGAGTTTTCACTGAAAGGCCAGAAACGCTCTCAAATGCACTTTCAAAGTCCAAAAATTGATTCTCACTGAAGATATTCACTCAACACACAGTTTTCACTGGAAGGCCAGAAACGCTCTCAAATGCACTTTCAGAGTCCAAAAAAGTGATACTTAGTACAGATATTCACTCAACACATATTTTACAGTAGATGGCCAGAAACGCTCTCAAATGCACTTTCAGAGTCCAAAAAAGTGATTTTTAGTGCAGATATTCACTCAACACAGAGTTTCCACTGGAAGGCCAGAAACACTCTCAAATGCACTTTCTGAGACCAAAAAAGTGATTCTTAGTACAGATATTCACTCAACAGAGAGTTTCCACCAGAAGGCCAGAAACGCTCTCAAATGCACTTTCAGAGTCCCAACACGTGATTCTCAGCGCAGTTATTCACTCAACACAGAGTTTACAGTAGATGGCCAGAAACGCTCTCAAATGCACTTTCAGAGTCCAAAAAAGTGAATCTTACTGCAGATATTCACTCAACACAGAGTTTCCACTGGAAGGCCAGAAACGCTCTCAAATGCACTATAAGAGTCCAAAAAAGTGATTCTTAGTGCAGATATTCACTCAACACAGAGTTTACACTGGAAAGCCAGAAACGCTCTCAAATGCACTTTCAGAGTCCAAAAATTGATTCTCACTGCAGATATTCACTCAACACACAGTTTTCACTGGAAGGCCAGAAACGCTCTCAAATGCACTTTCGGAGTCCAAAAAAGTGATTTTTAGTGCAGATATTCACTCAACACAGAATTTCCACTGGAAGGCCAGAAACGCTCTCAAATGGACTTTCGGAGTCCAAAAAAGTCATTCTTAGTGCAGATATTCACTCAACACAGAGTTTCCACTGAAAGGCCAGAAACGCTCTCAAATGCACATTCAGAGTCCAAAAAAGTGATTCTTAGTGCAGATATTCACTCCACACAGAGTTTCCAGTAGAAGGCCAGTAGCGCTCTCAAATGAACTTTTGGAGTCCAAAAAAGTGATACTTAGTACAGATATTCACTCAACACATATTTTACAGTAGATGGCCAGAAACGCTCTCAAATGCACTTTCAGAGTCCAAAAAAGTGATTTTTAGTGCAGATATTCACTCAACACAGAGTTTCCACTGGAAGGCCAGAAACACTCTCAAATGCACTTTCTGAGACCAAAAAAGTGATTCTTAGTACAGATATTCACTCAACAGAGAGTTTCCACCAGAAGGCCAGAAACGCTCTCAAATGCACTTTCAGAGTCCCAACACGTGATTCTCAGCGCAGTTATTCACTCAACACAGAGTTTACAGTAGATGGCCAGAAACGCTCTCAAATGCACTTTCAGAGTCCAAAAAAGTGAATCTTACTGCAGATATTCACTCAACACAGAGTTTCCACTGGAAGGCCAGAAACGCTCTCAAATGCACTATAAGAGTCCAAAAAAGTGATTCTTAGTGCAGATATTCACTCAACACAGAGTTTACACTGGAAGGCCAGAAACGCTCTCAAATGCACTTTCAGAGTCCAAAAATTGATTCTCACTGCAGATATTCACTCAACACACAGTTTTCACTGGAAGGCCAGAAACGCTCTCAAATGCACTTTCGGAGTCCAAAAAAGTGATTTTTAGTGCAGATATTCACTCAACACAGAATTTCCACTGGAAGGCCAGAAACGCTCTCAAATGAACTTTCGGAGTCCAAAAAAGTCATTCTTAGTGCAGATATTCACTCAACACAGAGTTTCCACTGAAAGGCCAGAAACGCTCTCAAATGCACATTCAGAGTCCAAAAAGTGATTCTCACTGCAGATATTCACTCCACACAGAGTTTCCAGTAGAAGGCCAGAAACGCTCTCAAATGAACTTTCAGAGTCCAAAAAGTGATTCATACTGCAGATATTCACTCAACACAGAGTTTTCACTGGAAGGCCAGAAACGCTCTCAAATGCACTTTCAGAGTCCAAAAAAGTGATTATTAGTGCAGATATTCACTCAACACAGAGTTCCACAAGAAGGCCAAAAACGCTCTCAAAGGCACTTTCAGAGTCCAAAAATTGATTTTCACTGCAGATATTCACTCAACACACAGTTTTCACTGGAAGGCCAGAAACGCTCTCAAATGCACTTTCGGAGTCCAAAAAATTGATTCTCACTGCAGATATTCACTCAACACAGAGTTTTCACTGGAAGGCCAGAAACGCTCTCAAATGCACTTTCAGAGTCCAAAAATTGATTCTCACTGCAGATATTCACTCAACACACAGTTTTCACTGGAAGGCCAGAAACGCTCTCAAATGCACTTTCGCAGTCCATAAAAGTGATTTTTAGTGCAGATATTCACTCAACACAGAATTTCCACTGGAAGGCCAGAAACGCTCTCAAATGAACTTTCGGAGTCCAAAAAAGTCATTCTTAGTGCAGATATTCACTCAACACAGAGTTTCCACTGAAAGGCCAGAAACGCTCTCAAATGCACTTTCAGAGCCAAAAAAGTGATTCTTAATGCAGATATTCACTCAACACAGAGTTTCCACTGGAAGACCAGAAACTCTCTCATATGCACTTTCACAGTCCAAAAATTGATTCTCACTGCAGATATTCACTCAACACAGAGTTTTCACTGGAAGGCCAGAAACGCTCTCAAATGCACTTTCAGAGTCCAAAAAAGTGATAATTAGTGCAGATATTCACTCAACAAAGAGTTCCACAAGAAGGCCAAAAACGCTCTCAAATGCACTTTCAGAGTCCAAAAAGTGATTCTTAGTGCAGATATTCACTCAACACATAGTTTACAATAGATGGCCAGAAACGCTCTCAAATGCACTTTCAGAGTCCAAAAAAGTGATTCTTAGTGCAGATATTCACTCAACAGAGAGTTTCCACCAGAAGGCCAGAAACGCTCTCAAATGCACTTTCAGAGTCCCAAAACGTGATTCTCAGTGCAGATATTCACTCAACACAGAGTTTACAGTAGAAGGCCAGAAACGCTCTCAACTGCACTTTCAGAGTCCAAAAAGTGATTCTTACTGCAGATATTCACTCAACACAGAGTTTCCACTGGAAGGCCAGAAACGCTCTCAAATGCACTTTCAGAGTCCAAAACTGTGATTCTCAGGGAAGATATTAGGTCAACACAGAGTTTCCACTGGAAGGCCAGAAACTCTCTCAAATGCACTTTCAAAGGCCAAAAATTGATTCTCACTGCAGATATTCACTCAACACACAGTTTTCACTGGAAGGCCAGAAACGCTCTCAAATGAACTTTCGGAGTCCAAAAAAGTGATTCTTAGTGCAGATATTCACTCAACACAGATTTTCCACTGGAATGCCAGAAACGCTCTCAAATGCACTCTCAGAGTCCAAAAAAGTGATCCTCACTGCAGATATTCACTCAACACAGAGTTTTCACAAGAAGGCCAGAAACGCTCTCAAATGCACTTTCAGAGTCCAAAAAAGTGATGCTTAGTGCAGATATTCACTCAACACACAGTTTTCACTGGAAGGCCAGAAACGCTCTCAAATGCACTTTCAGAGGTCAAAAAAGTGATACTTAGTGCAGATATTCACTCAACACAGAGTTTCCACTGGAAGGCCAGAAACGCTCTCAAATGCACTTTCTGAGACCAAAAAGTGATTCTTAGTACAGATATTCACTCAACAGAGAGTTTCCACCAGAAGGCCAGAAACGCTCTCAAATGCACTTTCAGAGTCCCAACACGTGATTCTCAGCGCAGTTATTCACTCAACACAGAGTTTACAGTAGATGGCCAGAAACGCTCTCAAATGCACTTTCAGAGTCCAAAAAAGTGAATCTTACTGCAGATATTCACTCCACACAGAGTTTCCACTGGAAGGCCAGAAACGCTCTCAAATGCACTATAAGAGTCCAAAAAAGTGATTTTTAGTGCAGATATTCACTTAACACAGAGTTTCCACTGGAAGGCCAGAAACGCTATCAAATGAACTTTCGGAGATCAAAAAAGTGATTCTTAGTGCAGATATTCACTCAACACAGAGTTTCCACTGAAAGGCCAGGAACGCTCTCAAATGCACTTTCAGAGTCCAAAAAGTGATTCTTAATGCAGATATTCACTCAACACAGAGTTTCCACTGGAAGGCCAGAAACTCTCTCAAATGCACTTTCAGAGTCCAAAAATTGATTCTCACTGCAGATATTCACTCAACACAGAGTTTTCACTGGAAGGCCAGAAACGCTCTCAAATGCATTTTCAGAGTCCAAAAAGTGATTGTTAGTGCAGATATTCACTCCACACAGAGTTTCCAGTAGAAGGCCAGTAACGCTCTCAAATGAACTTTTGGAGTCCAAAAGTGATTCTTAGTGCAGATATTCACTCAACACAGAGTTTTACAGTAGATGGCCAGAAACGCTCTCAACTGCACTTTCAGAGTCCAAAAAGTGATTTTTAGTGCAGATATTCACTCAACACAGAGTTTCCACTGGAAGGACAGAAACTCTCTCAAATGCACTTTCAAAGGCCAAAAATTGATTCTCACTGCAGATATTCAGTCAACAAAGAGTTTTCACTGGAAGGCCAGAAACGCTCTCAGAAACACTTTCTGAGTGAAAAAAAGTGATTCTTAGTGCAGATATTCACTCAACACAGAGTTTACAGTAGATGGCCAGAAACGCTCTCAAATGCACTTTCAGAGTCCAAAAAAGTGATACTTAGTGCAGATATTCACTCAACACAGAGTTTTCACTGGAAGGCCAGAAACGCTCTCAAATGCACTTTCAGAGTTCAAAAAGTGATTCTTACTGCAGATATTCACTCAACACAGAGTTTCCACTGGAAGGCCAGAAACGCTCTCAAATGCACTTTCAGAGTCCAAAAAGTGATTCTCACTGCAGATATTCACTCAACACAGAGTTTTCACTGGAAGGCCAGAAACGCTCTCAAATGAACTTTCAGAGTCCAAAAAGTGATTCTTAGTGCAGATATTCACTCAACACAGAGTTTTCACTGGAAGGCCAGAAACGCTCTCAAATGAACTTTCGAGTCCAAAAAAGTGATTCTTACTGCAGATATTCACTCAACACAGAGTTTTCACTGGAAGGCCAGAAACGCTCTCAAATGCATTTTCAGAGTCCAAAAGTGATTCTTAGTGGAGATATTCACTCCACACAGAGTTTCCACTAGAAGGCCAGAAACGCTCTCAAATGCACTTTCAGAGTCCAAAAAGTGATTTTTAGTGCAGATATTCACTAAACACAGAGTTTCCACTGGAAGGCCTGAAACGCTCTCAAATGAACTTTTGGAGTCCAAAAAGTGATTCTTACTGCAGATATTCACTCAACACAGAGTTTTCACTGGAAGGCCAGAAACGCTCTCAAATGCACTTTCAGTGTCCAAAAAGTGATTCTTAGTGCAGATATTCACTCAACACAGAGTTCCACAAGAAGGCCAGAAACGCTCTCAGAAGCACTTTCAGAGTCCAAAAATTGATTTTCACTGCAGATATTCACTCAACACAGAGTTTTCACTGGAAGGCTAGAAACGCTCTCAAATGCATTTTCAGAGTGCAAAAAGTGATTGTTAGTGCAGATATCCACTCCACACAGAGTTTCCAGTAGGAAGGCCAGTAACGCTCTCAAATGAACTTTTAGAGTCCAAAAGTGTGATTCTTAGTGCAGATATTCACTCAACACAGAGTTTACAGTAGATGGCCAGAAACGCTCTCAAATGCACTTTCAGAGTCCAAAATAGTGATTTTTAGTGCAGATATTCACTCAACACAGAGTTTCCACTGGAAGGCCAGAAACGCTCTCAAATGCACTTTCAGAGTCCAAAAAGTGATTCTTAGTGCAGATATTCACTCAACACAGAGTTTCCACTGGAAGGCCAGAAACGCTCTCAAATGCACTTTCAAAGAGTCAAAAATTGATTCTCACTGCAGATATTCACTCAACACAGAGTTTACACTGGAAAGCCAGAAACGCTCTCAAATGCACTTTCAGAGTCCAAAAATTGATTCTCACTGCAGATATTCACTCAACACAGAGTTTTCACTGGAAGGCCAGAAACGCTCTCAAATGCACTTTCGGAGTCCAAAAAAGTGATTTTTAGTGCAGATATTCACTCAACACAGAATTTCCACTGGAAGGCCAGAAACGCTCTCAAATGGACTTTCGGAGTCCAAAAAAGTCATTCTTAGTGCAGATATTCACTCAACACAGAGTTTCCACTGAAAGGCCAGAAACGCTCTCAAATGCACATTCAGAGTCCAAAAAAGTGATTCTTAGTGCAGATATTCACTCCACACAGAGTTTCCAGTAGAAGGCCAGAAGCGCTCTCAAATGAACTTTTGGAGTCCAAAAAAGTGATACTTAGTACAGATATTCACTCAACACATATTTTACAGTAGATGGCCAGAAACGCTCTCAAATGCACTTTCAGAGTCCAAAAAAGTGATTTTTAGTGCAGATATTCACTCAACACAGAGTTTCCACTGGAAGGCCAGAAACACTCTCAAATGCACTTTCTGAGACCAAAAAAGTGATTCTTAGTACAGATATTCACTCAACAGAGAGTTTCCACCAGAAGGCCAGAAACGCTCTCAAATGCACTTTCAGAGTCCCAACACGTGATTCTCAGCGCAGTTATTCACTCAACACAGAGTTTACAGTAGATGGCCAGAAACGCTCTCAAATGCACTTTCAGAGTCCAAAAAGTGAATCTTACTGCAGATATTCACTCAACACAGAGTTTCCACTGGAAGGCCAGAAAACGCTCTCAAATGCACTATAAGAGTCCAAAAAAGTGATTCTTAGTGCAGATATTCACTCAACACAGAGTTTACACTGGAAAGCCAGAAACGCTCTCAAATGCACTTTCAGAGTCCAAAAATTGATTCTCACTGCAGATATTCACTCAACACACAGTTTTCACTGGAAGGCCAGAAACGCTCTCAAATGCACTTTCGGAGTCCAAAAAAGTGATTTTTAGTGCAGATATTCACTCAACACAGAATTTCCACTGGAAGGCCAGAAACGCTCTCAAATGAACTTTCAGAGTCCAAAAAAGTCATTCTTAGTGCAGATATTCACTCAACACAGAGTTTCCACTGAAAGGCCAGAAACGCTCTCAAATGCACATTCAGAGTCCAAAAAAGTGATTCTCACTGCAGATATTCACTCCACACAGAGTTTCCAGTAGAAGGCCAGTAGCGCTCTCAAATGAACTTTGGAGTCCAAAAAGTGATTCTTAGTGCAGATATTCACTGAACACAGAGTTTTCACTGGAAGGCCAGAAACGCTCTCAAATGCACTTTCAGAGTCCAAAAAGTGATTATTAGTGCAGATATTCACTCAACACAGAGTTCCACAAGAAGGCCAGAAACGCTCTCAAATGCACTTTCAGAGTCCAAAAATTGATTTTCACTGCAGATATTCACTCAACACAGAGTTTTCACTAGAAGGCCAGAAACGCTCTCAAATGCACTTTCAGAGTCCAAAAATTGATTCTCACTGCAGATATTCACTCAACACAGAGTTTTCACTGGAAGGCCAGAAACGCTCTCAAATGCACTTTCAGAGTCCAAAAATTGATTCTCACTGCAGATATTCACTCAACACAGAGTTTTCACTGGAAGGCCAGAAACGCTCTCAAATGCACTTTCAGAGTCCAAAAAGTGATTTTTAGTGCAGATATTCACTCAACACAGAATTTCCACTGGAAGGCCAGAAACGCTCTCAAATGAACTTTCAGAGTCCAAAAAGTCATTCTTAGTGCAGATATTCACTCAACACAGAGTTTCCACTGAAAGGCCAGAAACGCTCTCAAATGCACTTTCAGAGCCAAAAAGTGATTCTTAATGCAGATATTCACTCAACACAGAGTTTCCACTGGAAGGCCAGAAACTCTCTCAAATGCACTTTCAGAGTCCAAAAAGTGATTCTCACTGCAGATATTCACTCAACACAGAGTTTTCACTGGAAGGCCAGAAACGCTCTCAAATGCACTTTCAGAGTCCAAAAAGTGATTATTAGTGCAGATATTCACTCGACAAAGAGTTCCACAAGAAGGCCAAAACGCTCTCAAAGGCACTTTCAGAGTCCAAAAAGTGATACTTAGTGCACATATTCACTCAACACATAGTTTACAATAGATGGCCAGAAACGCTCTCAAATGCACTTTCAGAGTCAAATGAGTGATACTTAGTGCAGATATTCACTCAACAGAGAGTTTCCACCAGAAGGCCAGAAACGCTCTCAAATGCACTTTCAGAGTCCCAAAACGTGATTCTCAGCGCAGTTATTCACTCAACACAGAGTTTACAGTAGATGGCCAGAAACGCTCTCAACTGCACTTTCAGAGTCCAAAAAAGTGAATCTTACTGCAGATATTCACTCAACACAGAGTTTCCACTGGAAGGCCAGAAACGCTCTCAAATGCACTTTCAGAGTCCAAAACTGTGATTCTCAGGGAAGATATTAGGTCAACACAGAGTTTCCACTGGAAGGCCAGAAACTCTCTCAAATGCACTTTCAAAGGCCAAAAATTGATTCTCACTGCAGATATTCACTCAACACACAGTTTTCACTGGAAGGCCAGAAACGCTCTCAAATGAACTTTCGGAGTCCAAAAAAGTGATTCTTAGTGCAGATATTCACTCAACACAGATTTTCCACTGGAAGGCCAGAAACGCTCTCAAATGCACTCTCAGAGTCCAAAAAAGTGATCCTCACTGCAGATATTCACTCAACACAGAGTTTTCACAAGAAGGCCAGAAACGCTCTCAAATGCACTTTCAGAGTCCAAAAAAGTGATTCTTAGTGCAGATATTCACTCAACACACAGTTTTCACTGGAAGGCCAGAAACGCTCTCAAATGCACTTTCAGAGGTCAAAAACGTGATACTTAGTGCAGATATTCACTCAACACAGAGTTTCCACTGGAAGGCCAGAAACGCTCTCAAATGCACTTTCTGAGACCAAAAAGTGATTCTTAGTACAGATATTCACTCAACAGAGAGTTTCCACCAGAAGGCCAGAAACGCTCTCAAATGCACTTTCAGAGTCCCAACACGTGATTCTCAGTGCAGTTATTCACTCAACACAGAGTTTACAGTAGATGGCCAGAAACGCTCTCAAATGCACTTTCAGAGTCCAAAAAGTGAATCTTACTGCAGATATTCACTCAACACAGAGTTTCCACTGGAAGGCCAGAAACGCTCTCAAATGCACTTTAAGAGTCCAAAAAAGTGATTCTTAGTGCAGATATTCACTAACACAGAGTTTCCACTGGAAGGCCAGAAACGCTCTCAAATGAACTTTCAGAGATCAAAAAGTGATTCTTAGTGCAGATATTCACTCAACACAGAGTTTCCACTGGAAGGCTAGAAACGCTCTCAAATGCACTTTCAGAGTCCAAAAAGTGATTCTTAATGCAGATATTCACTCAACACAGAGTTTCCACTGGAAGGCCAGAAACGCTCTCAAATGCACTTTCAGAGTCCAAAAAAGTGATTCTTAGTGCAGATATTCACTCAACACAGAGTTTCCACTAGAAGGCCAGAAACGCTCTCAAATGCACTTTCAGAGTCCAAAAAGTGATTCTTAGTGCAGATATTCACTCAACACAGAGTTTCCAGTAGATGGCCAGAAACGCTCTCAAATGCACTTTCAGAGTCCAAAAAAAGTGATTTTTAGTGCAGATATTCACTCAACACAGAGTTTCCACTGGAAGGCCAGAAACGCTCTCAAATGCACTTTCAGAGTCCAAAAAAGTGATTCTCACTGCAGATATTCACTCAACACAGAGTTTTCACTGGAAGGCCAGAAACGCTCTCAAATGCACTTTCAGAGTCCAAAAAAGTGATTCTTAGTGCAGATATTCACTCAACACAGAGTTTACAGTAGAAGGCCAGAAACGCTCTCAAATGCACTTTCAGAGTCCAAAAGTGATTCTTAGTGCAGATATTCACTCAACACAGAGTTTTCACTGGAAGGCCAGAAACGCTCTCAAATGCACTTTCAGAGTCCAAAAAGTGATTCTTACTGCAGATATTCACTCAACACAGAGTTTCCACTGGAAGGCCAGAAACGCTCTCAAATGCACTTTCAGAGTCCAAAAAGTGATTCTCACTGCAGATATTCACTCAACACAGAGTTTTCACTGGAAGGCCAGAAACGCTCTCAAATGCACTTTCAGAGTCCAAAAAGTGATTCTTAGTGCAGATATTCACTCAACACAGAGTTTCCACTGAAAGGCCAAAAACGCTCTCAAATGCATTTTCAGAGTCCAAAAATTGATTCTTACTGCAGATATTCACTCAACACAGAGTTTCCAGTAGAAGGCCAGAAACGCTCTCAAATGCACTTTCAGAGTCCAAAAAGTGATTCTTAGTGCAGATATTCACTCAACACAGAGTTTTCACTGGAAGGCCAGAAACGCTCTCAAATGCATTTTCAGAGTCCAAAAATTGATTCTTACTGCAGATATTCACTCAACACAGAGTTCCACAAGAAGGCAAGAAACGCTCTCAAAAACACTTTCAGAGTCCAAAAATTGATTTCCACTGCAGATATTCACTCAACACAGAGTTTTCACTGGAAGGCCAGAAACGCTCTCAAATGCATTTTCAGAGTCCAAAAATTGATTCTTACTGCAGATATTCACTCAACACAGAGTTTCCACTAGAAGGCCAATAACGCTCTCAAATGAACTTTTGGAGTCCAAAAAGTGATTCTTAGTGCAGATATTCACTCAACACAGAGTTTCCACTGAAAGGCTAGGAACGCTCTCAAATGCACTTTCAGAGTCCAAAAAGTGATTCTTAGTGCAGATATTCACTCAACACAGAGTTTTCACTAGAAGGCCAGAAAACGCTCTCAAATGCACTTTCAGAGTCCAAAAGTGTGATTCTTACTGCAGATATTCACTCAACACAGAGTTTACAGTAGATGGCCAGAAACGCTCTCAAATGCACTTTCAGAGTCCAAATAGTGATTTTTAGTGCAGATATTCACTCAACACAGAGTTTCCACTGGAAGGCCAGAAACGCTCTCAAATGAACTTTCAGAGTCCAAAAAGTGATTCTTAGTGCAGATATTCACTCAACACAGAGTTTCCACTGGAAGGCCAGAAACGCTCTCAAATGCACTTTCAGAGTCCAAAAAGTGATTCTTAGTGCAGATATTCACTCAACACAGAGTTTCCACCAGAAGGCCAGAAACGCTCTCAAATGCACTTTCAGAGTCCAAAAAGTGATTCTCACTGCAGATATTCACTCAACACAGAGTTTCCACTGGAAGGCCAGAAACGCTCTCAAATGCACTTTCAAAGTCCAAAAATTGATTCTCACTGCAGATATTCACTCAACACAGAGTTTCCACTGGAAGGCCAGAAACGCTCTCAAATGCACTTTCAGAGTCCAAAATGAGTGATTCTTAGTGCAGATATTCACTCAACACAGAGTTTCCACTGGAAGGCCAGAAACTCTCTCAAATGCACTTTCAGAGTCCAAAAAGTGATTCTTAGTGCAGATATTCACTCAACACAGAGTTTTCAGGAGAAGGCCAGAAACGCTCTCAAATGCACTTTCAGAGTCCAAAAAGTGATTCTTAATGCAGATATTCACTCAACACAGAGTTTCCACAAGAAGGCCAGAAACGCTCTCAAATGCACTTTCAGAGTCCAAAAAGTGATTCTTAGTGCAGATATTCACTCAAAACAGAGTTTCCACTGGAAGGCCAGAAACGCTCTCAAATGCACATTCAGAGTCCAAAAAGTGATTCTTAGTGCAGATATTCACTCAACACAGAGTTTCCACTGGAAGGCCAGAAACGCTCTCAAATGCACTTTCAGAGTCCAAAAAGTGATTCTTAGTGCAGATATTCACTCAACACAGAGTTTCCACTAGAAGGCCAGAAACGCTCTCAAATGCACTTTCAGAGTCCAAAAAGTGATTCTTACTGCAGATATTCACTCAACACAGAGTTTCCACTGGAAGGCCAGAAACTCTCTCAAATGCACTTTCAGAGGCCAAAAATTGATTCTCACTGCAGATATTCACTCAACACAGAGTTTTCACTGGAAGGCCAGAAACGCTCTCAAATGCACTTTCAGAGTCCAAATGAGTGATACTTAGTGCAGATATTCACTCAACAGAGAGTTTCCACGAGAAGGCCAGAAACTCTCTCAAATGCACTTTCTGAGTTCAAAAAGTGATTCTTACTGCAGATATTCACTCAATACAGAGTTTTCACTGAGAAGGCTAGGAACGCTCTCAAATGCACTTTCAGAGCCAAAAAGTGATTCTTAATGCAGATATTCAGTCAACACAGAGTTTCCACAAGAAGGCCAGAAACTCTCTCAGATGCACTTTCTGAGTCCAAAAAGTGATTCTTAGTGCAGATATTCACTCAACACAGAGTTTACAGTAGATGGCCAGAAACGCTCTCAAATGCACTTTCAGAGTCCAAAAAGTGATTTTTAGTGCAGATATTCACTCAACACAGAGTTTCCACTGGAAGGCCAGAAACGCTCTCAAATGCACTTTCAGAGTTCAAAACAGGGATTCTTACTGCAGATATTCACTCAACACAGAGTTTCCACTGGAAGGCCAGAAACGCTCTCAAATGCACTTTCAGAGTCCAAAAAGTGATTCTTAGTGCAGATATTCACTCAACACAGAGTTTCCACTGGAAGGCCAGAAACGCTCTCAAATGCACTTTCAGAGTCCAAAAAGTGATTCTCACTGCAGATATTCACTCAACACAGAGTTTTCACTGGAAGGCCAGAAACGCTCTCAAATGCACTTTCAGAGTCCAAAAAGTGATTCTCACTGCAGATATTCACTCAACACAGAGTTTTCACTGGAAGGCCAGAAACGCTCTCAAATGCACTTTCAGAGTCCAAAAAAGTGATTCTTAGTGCAGATATTCACTCAACACAGAGTTTCCACAAGAAGGCCAGAAACGCTCTCAAATGCACTTTCAGAGTCCAAAAAGTGATTCTTAGTGCAGATATTCACTCAACACAGAGTTTCCACTAGAAGGCCAGAAACGCTCTCAAATGCACTTTCAGAGTCCAAAAAGTGATTCTTACTGCAGATATTCACTCAACACAGAGTTTCCACTGGAAGGCCAGAAACGCTCTCAAATGCACTTTCAGAGTCCAAAAAGTGATTCTCACTGCAGATATTCACTCAACACAGAGTTTTCACTGGAAGGCCAGAAACGCTCTCAAATGCACTTTCAGAGTCCAAAAAGTGATTCTTAGTGCAGATATTCACTCAACACAGAGTTTCCACTGGAAGGCCAGAAACGCTCTCAAATGCACTTTCAGAGTCCAAAAAGTGATTCTTACTGCAGATATTCACTCAACACAGAGTTTTCACTGGAAGGCCAGAAACGCTCTCAAATGCACTTTCAGAGTCCAAAAAGTGATTCTTACTGCAGATATTCACTCAACACAGAGTTTCCAGTAGAAGGCCAGAAACGCTCTCAAATGCACTTTCAGAGTCCAAAAAGTGATTCTTACTGCAGATATTCACTCAACACAGAGTTTCCACTGAAGGCCAGAAACGCTCTCAAATGCACTTTCAGAGTCCAAAAAGTGATTCTCAGTGCAGATATTCACTCAACACAGAGTTTCCACTAGAAGGCCAGAAACGCTCTCAAATGCACTTTCAGAGTCCAAAAAGTGATTCTTAGTGCAGATATTCACTCAACACAGAGTTTCCACTGAAAGGCCAGAAACGCTCTCAAATGCACTTTCAGAGTCCAAAAAGTGATTCTTACTGCAGATATTCACTCAACACAGAGTTTCCACTGGAAGGCCAGAAACGCTCTCAAATGCACTTTCAAAGTCCAAAAATTGATTCTCACTGCAGATATTCACTCAACACAGAGTTTTCACTGGAAGGCCAGAAACGCTCTCAAATGCACTTTCAGAGTCCAAAAAGTGATACTTAGTGCAGATATTCACTCAACACATATTTTACAGTAGATGGCCAGAAACGCTCTCAAATGCACTTTCAGAGTCCAAAAGTGATTTTAGTGCAGATATTCACTCAACACAGAGTTTCCACTGGAAGGCCAGAAACACTCTCAAATGCACTTTCTGAGACCAAAAAGTGATTCTTAGTGCAGATATTCACTCAACACAGAGTTTCCACCAGAAGGCCAGAAACGCTCTCAAATGCACTTTCAGAGTCCCAACACGTGATTCTCAGCGCAGTTATTCACTCAACACAGAGTTTACAGTAGATGGCCAGAAACGCTCTCAAATGCACTTTCAGAGTCCCAAAAAGTGAATCTTACTGCAGATATTCACTCAACACAGAGTTTCCACTGGAAGGCCAGAAACGCTCTCAAATGCACTATAAGAGTCCAAAAAAGTGATTCTTAGTGCAGATATTCACTCAACACAGAGTTTCCACTGGAAGGCCAGAAACGCTCTCAAATGCACTTTCAGAGTCCAAAAATTGATTCTCACTGCAGATATTCACTCAACACACAGTTTTCACTGGAAGGCCAGAAACGCTCTCAAATGCACTTTCAGAGTCCAAAAAAGTGATTTTTAGTGCAGATATTCACTCAACACAGAGTTTCCACTGGAAGGCCAGAAACGCTCTCAAATGCACTTTCAGAGTCCAAAAAAGTGATTCTTAGTGCAGATATTCATTCAACACAGAGTTTCCACTGAAAGGCCAGAAACGCTCTCAAATGCACTTTCAGAGTCCAAAAAGTGATTCTTAGTGCAGATATTCACTCCACACAGAGTTTCCACTAGAAGGCCAGAAACGCTCTCAAATGAACTTTCAGAGTCCAAAAAGTGATACTTAGTGCAGATATTCACTCAACACAGAGTTTACAGTAGATGGCCAGAAACGCTCTCAAATGCACTTTCAGAGTCCAAAAAGTGATTTTTAGTGCAGATATTCACTCAACACAGAGTTTCCACTGGAAGGCCAGAAACGCTCTCAAATGCACTTTCAGAGTCCCAAAAAGTGATTCTTAGTGCAGATATTCACTCAACACAGAGTTTCCACAGAAGGCCAGAAACGCTCTCAAATGCACTTTCAGAGTCCCAAAAAGTGATTCTTAGTGCAGATATTCACTCAACACAGAGTTTACAGTAGATGGCCAGAAACGCTCTCAAATGCACTTTCAGAGTCCAAAAAAGTGATTCTTACTGCAGATATTCACTCAACACAGAGTTTCCACTGGAAGGCCAGAAACGCTCTCAAATGCACTTTCAGAGTCCAAAAAGTGATTCTTAGTGCAGATATTCACTCAACACAGAGTTTACACTGGAAGGCCAGAAACGCTCTCAAATGCACTTTCAGAGTCCAAAAAGTGATTCTCACTGCAGATATTCACTCAACACAGAGTTTTCACTGGAAGGCCAGAAACGCTCTCAAATGCACTTTCAGAGTCCAAAAAGTGATTTTTAGTGCAGATATTCACTCAACACAGAGTTTCCACTAGAAGGCCAGAAACGCTCTCAAATGCACTTTCAGAGTCAAAAAAGTGATTCTTAGTGCAGATATTCACTCAACACAGAGTTTTCACTGGAAGGCCAGAAACGCTCTCAAATGCACTTTCAGAGTCCAAAAAGTGATTCTTAGTGCAGATATTCACTCAACACAGAGTTCCACAAGAAGGCCAGAAAACGCTCTCAAATGCACTTTCAGAGTCCAAAAATTGATTTTCACTGCAGATATTCACTCAACACAGAGTTTTCACTGGAAGGCCAGAAACGCTCTCAAATGCACTTTCAGAGTCCAAAAAGTGATTCTCACTGCAGATATTCACTCAACACAGAGTTTTCACTGGAAGGCCAGAAACGCTCTCAAATGCACTTTCAGAGTCCAAAAAGTGATTCTCACTGCAGATATTCACTCAACACAGAGTTTTCACTGGAAGGCCAGAAACGCTCTCAAATGCACTTTCAGAGTCCAAAAAGTGATTTTTAGTGCAGATATTCACTCAACACAGAGTTTCCACTGGAAGGCCAGAAACGCTCTCAAATGAACTTTCAGAGTCCAAAAAAGTGATTCTTAGTGCAGATATTCACTCAACACAGAGTTTCCACTGAAGGCCAGAAACGCTCTCAAATGCACTTTCAGAGCCAAAAAGTGATTCTTAATGCAGATATTCACTCAACACAGAGTTTCCACTGGAAGGCCAGAAACTCTCTCAAATGCACTTTCAGAGTCCAAAAATTGATTCTCACTGCAGATATTCACTCAACACAGAGTTTTCACTGGAAGGCCAGAAACGCTCTCAAATGCACTTTCAGAGTCCAAAAAGTGATTATTAGTGCAGATATTCACTCAACAAAGAGTTTCCACAAGGAAGGCCAAAAACGCTCTCAAAGGCACTTTCAGAGTCAAAAAAGTGATACTTAGTGCAGATATTCACTCAACACATAGTTTACAATAGAAGGCCAGAAACGCTCTCAAATGCACTTTCAGAGTCCAAATGAGTGATTCTTAGTGCAGATATTCACTCAACAGAGAGTTTCCACCAGAAGGCCAGAAACGCTCTCAAATGCACTTTCAGAGTCCCAAAACGTGATTCTCAGCGCAGATATTCACTCAACACAGAGTTTACAGTAGATGGCCAGAAACGCTCTCAAATGCACTTTCAGAGTCCAAAAAGTGAATCTTACTGCAGATATTCACTCAACACAGAGTTTCCACTGGAAGGCCAGAAACGCTCTCAAATGCACTTTCAGAGTCCAAAACTGTGATTCTCAGGGAAGATATTAGGTCAACACAGAGTTTCCACTGGAAGGCCAGAAACTCTCTCAAATGCACTTTCAAAGGCCAAAAATTGATTCTCACTGCAGATATTCACTCAACACACAGTTTTCACTGGAAGGCCAGAAACGCTCTCAAATGAACTTTCAGAGTCCAAAAAAGTGATTCTTAGTGCAGATATTCACTCAACACAGATTTTCCACTGGAAGGCCAGAAACGCTCTCAAATGCACTCTCAGAGTCCAAAAAAGTGATCCTCACTGCAGATATTCACTCAACACAGAGTTTTCACAAGAAGGCCAGAAACGCTCTCAAATGCACTTTCAGAGTCCAAAAAAGTGATGCTTAGTGCAGATATTCACTCAACACACAGTTTTCACTGGAAGGCCAGAAACGCTCTCAAATGCACTTTCAGAGGTCAAAAACGTGATTCTTAGTGCAGATATTCACTCAACACAGAGTTTCACTGGAAGGCCAGAAACGCTCTCAAATGCACTTTCTGAGACAAAAAAGTGATTCTTAGTGCAGATATTCACTCAACAGAGAGTTTCCACCAGAAGGCCAGAAACGCTCTCAAATGCACTTTCAGAGTCCCAACAAGTGATTCTCAGTGCAGATATTCACTCAACACAGAGTTTACAGTAGATGGCCAGAAACGCTCTCAAATGCACTTTCAGAGTCCAAAAAGTGATTCTTACTGCAGATATTCACTCAACACAGAGTTTCCACTGGAAGACCAGAAACGCTCTCAAATGCACTATAAGAGTCCAAAAAGTGATTTTTAGTGCAGATATTCACTTAACACAGAGTTTCCACTGGAAGGCCAGAAACGCTATCAAATGAACTTTCGGAGATCAAAAAAGTGATTCTTAGTGAGATATTCGTTCAACACAGAGTTTCCACTGAAAGGCTAGGAACGCTCTCAAATGCACTTTCAGAGCCAAAAAAGTGATTCTTAATGCAGATATTCACTCAACACAGAGTTTCCACTGGAAGACCAGAAACTCTCTCATATGCACTTTCAGAGTCCAAAAATTGATTCTCACTGCAGATATTCACTCAACACAGAGTTTTCACTGGAAGGCCAGAAACGCTCTCAAATGCATTTTCAGAGTCCAAAAAAGTGATTGTTAGTGCAGATATTCACTCCACACAGAGTTTCCAGTAGAAGGCCAGTAACGCTCTCGAATGAACTTTTGGAGTCCAAAAAGTGATTCTTACCGCAGATATTCACTCAACACAGAGTTTACAGTAGATGGCCAGAAACGCTCTCAAATGCACTTTCAGAGTCCAAAAAGTGATTTTTAGTGCAGATATTCACTCAACACAGAGTTTCCACTGGAAGGACAGAAACTCTCTCAAATGCACTTTCAAAGGCCAAAAATTGATTCTCACTGCAGATATTCAGTCAACAAAGAGTTTTCACTGGAAGGCCAGAAACGCTCTCAGAAGCACTTTCTGAGTCCAAAAAAGTGATTCTTAGTGCAGATATTCACTCAACACAGAGTTTACAGTAGATGGCCAGAAACGCTCTCAAATGCACTTTCAGAGTCCAAATGAGTGATACTTAGTGCAGATATTCACTCAACACAGAGTGTTCACTGGAAGGCCAGAAACGCTCTCAAATGCACTTTCAGAGTTCAAAACAGGGATTCTTACTGCAGATATTCACTCAACACAGAGTTTCCACTGAAAGGCAAGAAACGCTCTCAAATGCACTTTCAGAGTCCAAAAAAGTGATTCTCACTGCAGATATTCACTCAACACAGAGTTTTCACAGGAAGGCCAGAAACGCTCTCAAATGCACTTTCAGAGTCCAACAATTGATTTTCACTGCAGATATTCACTCAACACAGAGTTTTCACTGGAAGGCCAGAAACGCTCTCAAATGCACTTTCAGAGTCCAAAAATTGATTCTTAGTGCAGATATTCACTCAACACAGAGTTTTCACTGGAAGGCCAGAAACGCTCTCAAATGCACTTTCAGAGTCCAAAAAGTGATTCTTACTGCAGATATTCACTCAACACAGAGTTTTCACTGGAAGGCCAGAAAGAAACAGCTCTCAAAATGCACTTTCAGAGTCCAAAAAAATGATTCTTAGTGCAGATATTCACTCAACACAGAGTTTACACTGGAAGGCCAGAAACGCTCTCAAATGCACTTTCAGAGTCCCAAACATGATTCTCAGTGCAGTTATTCACTCAACACAGAGTTTACAGTAGATGGCCAGAAACGCTCTCAAATGCACTTTCAGAGTCCAAAAAGTGAATCTTACTGCAGATATTCACTCAACACAGAGTTTCCACTGGAAGGCCAGAAACGCTCTCAAATGCACTATAAGAGTCCAAAAAGTGATTTTTAGTGCAAATATTCACTCAACACAGAGTTTCCACTGGAAGGCCAGAAACGCTATCAAATGAACTTTCAGAGTCCAAAAAGTGATTCTTAGTGCAGATATTCATTCAACACAGAGTTTCCACTGAAAGGCTAGAAACGCTCTCAAATGCACTTTCAGAGCCAAAAAGTGATTCTTAATGCAGATATTCACTCAACACAGAGTTTCCACTGGAAGGCCAGAAACTCTCTCAAATGCACTTTCAGAGGCCAAAAATTGATTCTCACTGCAGATATTCACTCAACAAAGAGTTTTCACTGGAAGGCCAGAAACGCTCTCAAATGCACTTTCAGAGTCCAAAAAAGTGATACTTAGTGCAGATATTCAATCAACACATAGTTTACAGTAGATGGCCAGAAACGCTCTCAAATGCACTTTCAGAGTCCAAAAAGTGATTTTTAGTGCAGATATTCATTCAACACAGAGTTTCCACTGAAAGGCTAGGAACGCTCTCAAATGCACTTTCAGAGTCCAAAAAGTGATTCTTAATGCAGATATTCTCAACACAGAGTTTCCACAAGAAGGCCAGAAACGCTCTCAAATGCACTTTCAGAGTCCAAAAAGTGATTCTTAGTGCAGATATTCACTCAACACAGAGTTTACAGTAGATGGCCAGAAACGCTCTCAAATGCACTTTCAGAGTCCAAAAAGTGATTTTTAGTGCAGATATTCACTCAACACAGAGTTTCCACTGGAAGGCCAGAAACGCTCTCAAATGCACTTTCAGAGTCAAAAAAGTGATTCTTACTGCAGATATTCACTCAACACAGAGTTTCCACTGGAAGGCCAGAAACGCTCTCAAATGCACTTTCAGAGTCCCAAAAAGTGATTGTTAGTGCAGATATTCACTCAACACAGAGTTTCCAGGAGAAGGCCAGAAACGCTCTCAAATGCACTTTCTGAGTTCAAAACAGGATTCTTACTGCAGATATTCACTCAACACAGAGTTTCCACTGGAAGGCCAGAAACGCTCTCAAATGCATTTTCAGAGTCAGATTTTCCACTGGAAGGCCAAAAACGCCCTCAAATGCACTTTCTGAGACCAAAAAGTGATTTTTAGTGCAGATATTCACTCAA
Source organism: Megalops atlanticus (assembly GCA_019176425.1). Lineage (NCBI taxonomy): Eukaryota > Metazoa > Chordata > Actinopteri > Elopiformes > Megalopidae > Megalops > Megalops atlanticus. The sequence continues at coordinate 154,063 of JAFDVH010000038.1, forward strand.
CACAGAGTTTCCACTGGAAGGCCAGAAACGCTCTCAAATGCACTTTCAGAGTCAAAAAAGTGATTCTTAGTGCAGATATTCACTCAACACAGAGTTTCCACTGGAAGGCCAGAAACGCTCTCAAATGCACTTTCAGAGCCAAAAAGTGATTCTTAGTGCAGATATTCACTCAACACAGAGTTTCCACAAGAAGGCCAGAAACGCTCTCAAATGCACTTTCAGAGTCCAAAAAGTGATTCTTACTGCAGATATTCACTCAACACAGAGTTTTCACTGGAAGGCCAGAAACGCTCTCAAATGCACTTTCAGAGTCCAAAAAGTGATTCTTACTGCAGATATTCACTCAACACAGAGTTTTCACTGGAAGGCCAGAAACGCTCTCAAATGCACTTTCAGAGTCCAAAAAGAGTGATTTTTAGTGCAGATATTCACTCAACACAGAGTTTCCACTGGAAGGCCAGAAACGCTCTCAAATGCACTTTCAGAGTCCAAAAAGTGATTCTTAGTGCAGATATTCACTCAACACAGAGTTTCCACTAGAAGGCCAGAAACGCTCTCAAATGCACTTTCAGAGTCCAAAAGTGATTCTTACTGCAGATATTCACTCAACACAGAGTTTCCACTAGAAGGCCAGAAACGCTCTCAAATGCACTTTCAGAGTCCAAAAAGTGATTCTTACTGCAGATATTCACTCAACACAGAGTTTTCACTGGAAGGCCAGAAACGCTCTCAAATGCACTTTCAGAGTCCAAAAAGTGATTCTTAGTGCAGATATTCACTCAACAGACAAAGAGTTCCACAAGAAGGCCAAAAACGCTCTCAAATGCACTTTCAGAGTCCAAAAAGTGATTCTTAGTGCAGATATTCACTCAACACAGAGTTTACACTAGAAGGCCAGAAACGCTCTCAAATGCACTTTCAGAGTCCAAAAAGTGATTCTTAGTGCAGATATTCACTCAACACAGAGTTTCCACTGGAAGGCCAGAAACGCTCTCAAATGCACTTTCAGAGTCCCAAAAGTGATTCTCAGTGCAGATATTCACTCAACACAGAGTTTACAGTAGAAGGCCAGAAACGCTCTCAAATGCACTTTCAGAGTCAAAAAAGTGATTCTTACTGCAGATATTCACTCAACACAGAGTTTCCACTGGAAGGCCAGAAACGCTCTCAAATGCACTTTCAGAGTCCAAAAAGTGATTCTCAGTGCAGATATTCACTCAACACAGAGTTTCCACTGGAAGGCCAGAAACGCTCTCAAATGCACTTTCAGAGTCCCAAAAGTGATTCTCACTGCAGATATTCACTCAACACAGAGTTTTCACTGGAAGGCCAGAAACGCTCTCAAATGAACTTTCAGAGTCCAAAAAGTGATTCTTAGTGCAGATATTCACTCAACACAGAGTTTCCACTGGAAGGCCAGAAACGCTCTCAAATGCACTTTCAGAGTCCAAAAAGTGATTCTTAGTGCAGATATTCACTCAACACAGAGTTTTCACTGGAAGGCCAGAAACGCTCTCAAATGCACTTTCAGAGTCCAAAAGTGATTCTTAGTGCAGATATTCACTCAACACAGAGTTTTCACTGGAAGGCCAGAAACGCTCTCAAATGCACTTTCAGAGTCCAAAAAGTGATTCTTAGTGCAGATATTCACTCAACACAGAGTTTCCACTGGAAGGCCAGAACGCTCTCAAATGCACTTTCAGAGGCCAAAAATTGATTCTTACTGCAGATATTCACTCAACACAGAGTTTCCACTGGAAGGCCAGAAACGCTCTCAAATGCACTTTCAGAGTCCAAAAAGTGATTCTTAGTGCAGATATTCACTCAACACAGAGTTTCCACTGGAAGGCCAGAAACGCTCTCAAATGCACTTTCAGAGTCCAAAAAAGTGATTCTTACTGCAGATATTCACTCAACACAGAGTTTTCACTGGAAGGCCAGAAACGCTCTCAAATGCACTTTCAGAGTCCAAAAAGTGATTCTTAGTGCAGATATTCACTCAACACAGAGTTTCCACTGAAAGGCCAGAAACGCTCTCAAATGCACATTCAGACTCCAAAAAGTGATTCTCACTGCAGATATTCACTCAACACAGAGTTTTCACTGGAAGGCCAGAAACGCTCTCAAATGCACTTTCAGAGTCCAAAAAGTGATTCTTAGTGCAGATATTCACTCAACACAGAGTGTTCACTGGAAGGCCAGAAACGCTCTCAAATGCACTTTCAGAGTCCAAATGAGTGATACTTAGTGCAGATATTCACTCAACACAGAGTTTCCAGGAGAAGGCCAGAAACTCTCTCAGAAGCACTTTCTGAGTTCAAAACAGGGATTCTTACTGCAGATATTCACTCAAAACAGAGTTTCCAGGAGAATGCTAAAAACGCTCTCAAATGCATTTTCAGGGTCCAAAAAAGTGAATGTTAGTGCAGATATTCACTCAACACAGAGTTTCCACTGGAAGGCCAGAAACGCTCTCAAATGAACATTCGGAGATCAAAAAAGTGATTCTTAGTGAGATATTCGTTCAACACAGAGTTTACACTGAAAGGCTAGGAACGCTCTCAAATGCACTTTCAGAGCCAAAAAAGTGATTCTTAATGCAGATATTCACTCAACACAGAGTTTCCACTGGAAGACCAGAAACTCTCTCATATGCACTTTCAGAGTCCAAAAATTGATTCTCACTGCAGATATTCACTCAACACAGAGTTTTCACTGGAAGGCCAGAAACGCTCTCAAATGCATTTTCAGAGTCCAAAAAGTGATTGTTAGTGCAGATATTCACTCAACACAGAGTTTCCAGTAGAAGGCCAGAAACGCTCTCGAATGAACTTTTGGAGTCCAAAAAGTGATTCTTAGTGCAGATATTCACTCAACACAGAGTTTACACAGTAGATGGCCAGAAACGCTCTCAACTGCACTTTCAGAGTCCAAAAAAGCGATTTTTAGTGCAGATATTCACTCAACACAGAGTTTCCACTGGAAGGACAGAAACTCTCTCAAATGCACTTTCAGAGGCCAAAAATTGATTCTCACTGCAGATATTCAGTCAACAAAGAGTTTTCACTGGAAGGCCAGAAACGCTCTCAAAAGCACTTTCTGAGTCCAAAAAAGTGATTCTTAGTGCAGATATTCACTCAACACAGAGTTTACAGTAGATGGCCAGAAACGCTCTCAAATGCACTTTCAGAGTCCAAATGAGTGATACTTAGTGCAGATATTCACTCAACACAGAGTTTTCACTGGAAGGCCAGAAACGCTCTCAAATGCACTTTCAGAGTTCAAAACAGGGATTCTTACTGCAGATATTCACTCAACACAGAGTTTCCACTGAGAAGGCCAGAAACGCTCTCAAATGCACTTTCAGAGTCCAAAAAAGTGATTCTCACTGCAGATATTCACTCAACACAGAGTTTCCACAGGAAGGCCAGAAACGCTCTCAAATGCACTTTCAGAGTCCAAAATTGATTTTCACTGCAGATATTCACTCAACACAGAGTTTTCACTGGAAGGCCAGAAAGCTCTCAAATGCACTTTCAGAGTCCAAAAAATGATTCTTAGTGCAGATATTCACTCAACACAGAGTTTCCACTGGAAGGCCAGAAACGCTCTCAAATGCACTTTCAGAGTCCCAAAAGTGATTCTCACTGCAGATATTCACTCAACACAGAGTTTCCACTAGAAGGCCAGAAACGCTCTCAAATGCACTTTCAGAGTCCAAAAAGTGATTCTTAGTGCAGATATTCACTCAACACAGAGTTTCCACTGGAAGGCCAGAAACGCTCTCAAATGCACTTTCAGAGTCCAAAAAGTGATTCTTAGTGCAGATATTCACTCAACACAGAGTTTCCACTGGAAGGCCAGAAACGCTCTCAAATGCACTTTCAGAGTCCAAAAAGTGATTCTTAGTGCAGATATTCACTCAACACAGAGTTTCCACTGGAAGGCCAGAAACGCTCTCAAATGCACTTTCAGAGATATTCACCAACAAAAAGTGATTCAGAGTCCAAAAAGTGATTTTTAATGCAGATATTCACTCAACACAGAGTTTCCACTGGAAGGCCAGAAACTCTCTCAAATGCACTTTCAGAGGCCAAAAATTGATTCTCACTGCAGATATTCACTCAACACAGAGTTTTCACTGGAAGGCCAGAAACGCTCTCAAATGCACTTTCAGAGTCCAAAAAGTGATTCTTAGTGCAGATATTCACTCAACACAGAGTTTACACTAGAAGGCCAGAAACGCTCTCAAATGCACTTTCAGAGTCCCAAAAAGTGATTCTTAGTGCAGATATTCACTCAACACAGAGTTTCCACTGGAAGGCCAGAAACGCTCTCAAATGCACTTTCAGAGTCCAAAAAGTGATTCTTACTGCAGATATTCACTCAACACAGAGTTTCCACAAGAAGGCCAGAAACGCTCTCAAATGCACTTTCAGAGTCCAAAAAGTGATTCTTACTGCAGATATTCACTCAACACAGAGTTTTCACTAGAAGGCCAGAAACGCTCTCAAATGCACTTTCAGAGTCCAAAAAGTGATTCTTAGTGCAGATATTCACTCAACACAGAGTTTCCACTGGAAGGCCAGAAACGCTCTCAAATGCACTTTCAGAGTCCAAAAAGTGATTCTTAGTGCAGATATTCACTCAACACAGAGTTTTCACTGGAAGGCCAGAAACGCTCTCAAATGCACTTTCAGAGTCCAAAAAGTGATTCTTAGTGCAGATATTCACTCAACACAGAGTTTCCACTGGAAGGCCAGAAACGCTCTCAAATGCACTTTCAGAGTCCCAACACATGATTCTCAGCGCAGTTATTCACTCAACACAGAGTTCTCAGTGCAGATGGCCAGAAACGCTCTCAAATGCACTTTCAGAGTCCAAAAAAGTGAATCTTACTGCAGATATTCACTCAACACAGAGTTTCCACTGGAAGGCCAGAAACGCTCTCAAATGCACTATAAGAGTCCAAAAAAGTGATTTTTAGTGCAAATATTCACTCAACACAGAGTTTCCACTGGAAGGCCAGAAACGCTATCAAATGAACTTTCGGAGTCCAAAAAAGTGATTCTTAGTGCAGATATTCATTCAACACAGAGTTTCCACTGAAAGGCCAGGAACGCTCTGAAATGCACTTTCAGAGCCAAAAAGTGATTCTTAATGCAGATATTCACTCAACACAGAGTTTCCACTGGAAGGCCAGAAACTCTCTCAAATGCACTTTCAGAGGCCAAAAATTGATTCTCACTGCAGATATTCAGTCAACAAAGAGTTTTCACTGGAAGGCCAGAAACGCTCTCAAATGCACTTTCAGAGTCCAAAAAGTGATACTTAGTGCAGATATTCAATCAACACATAGTTTACAGTAGATGGCCAGAAACGCTCTCAAATGCACTTTCAGAGTCCAAAAAGTGATTTTTAGTGCAGATATTCGTTCAACACAGAGTTTCCACTGGAAGGCCAGAAACGCTCTCAAATGCACTTTCAGAGTCCAAAAAGTGATTCTTAATGCAGATATTCACTCAACACAGAGTTTCCACAAGAAGGCCAGAAACTCTCTCAAAAGCACTTTCAGAGTCCAAAAAAAAGTGATTCTTAGTGCAGATATTCACTCAACACAGAGTTTACAGATATTAGAAGGCCAGAAACTGGAAGGCTCTCAAATGCACTTTCAGAGTCCAAAAAGTGATTTTTAGTGCAGATATTCACTCAACACAGAGTTTCCACTGGAAGGCCAGAAACGCTCTCAAATGCACTTTCAGAGTTCAAAACAAGGATTCTTACTGCAGATATTCACTCAACACAGAGGTTCCACTGGAAGGCCAGAAACGCTCTCAAATGCACTTTCAGAGTCCAAAAAGTGATTGTTAGTGCAGATATTCACTCAACACAGAGTTTCCAGGAGAAGGCCAGAAACTCTCTCAGAAGCACTTTCTGAGTTCAAAACAGGGATTCTTACTGCAGATATTCACTCAAAACAGAGTTTCCAGGAGAATGCTAGGAACGCTCTCAAATGCATTTTCAGGGTCCAAAAAAGTGAATTTTAGTGCAGATATTCACTCAACACAGAGTTTCCACTGGAAGGCCAGAAACGCTCTCAAATGAACATTCGGAGATCAAAAAAGTGATTCTTAGTGAGATATTCGTTCAACACAGAGTTTACACTGAAAGGCTAGGAACGCTCTCAAATGCACTTTCAGAGCCAAAAAAGTGATTATTAGTGCAGATATTCACTCGACACAGAGTTCCACAAGAAGGCCAAAAACGCTCTCAAAGGCACTTTCAGAGTCCAAAAATTGATTCTCACTGCAGATATTCACTCAACACAGAGTTTTCACTGGAAGGCCAGAAACGCTCTCAAATGCACTTTCAGAGTCCAAAAAGTGATTCTCACTGCAGATATTCACTCAACACACAGTTTTCACTGGAAGGCCAGAAACGCTCTCAAATGCACTTTCAGAGTCAAAAAAAGTGATTTTTAGTGCAGATATTCACTCAACACAGAGTTTCCACTGGAAGGCCAGAAACGCTCTCAAATGAACTTTCAGAGTCCAAAGTGATTCTTAGTGCAGATATTCACTCAACACAGAGTTTCCACTGAAAGGCCAGAAACGCTCTCAAATGCACTTTCAGAGTCCAAAAAGTGATTCTTACTGCAGATATTCACTCAACACAGAGTTTCCACTAGAAGGCCAGAAACGCTCTCAAATGAACTTTCAGAGTCCAAAAAAGTGATTCTCACTGTGCAGATATTCACTGAACACAGAGTTTTCACTGGAAGGCCAGAAACGCTCTCAAATGCACTTTCAGAGTCCAAAAAGTGATTATTAGTGCAGATATTCACTCGACAAAGAGTTCCACAAGAAGGCCAAAAACGCTCTCAAAGGCACTTTCAGAGTCCAAAAAAGTGATACTTAGTGCACATATTCACTCAACACATAGTTTACAATAGATGGCCAGAAACGCTCTCAAATGCACTTTCAGAGTCCAAATGAGTGATACTTAGTGCAGATATTCACTCAACACAGAGTTTCCACCAGAAGGCCAGAAACGCTCTCAAATGCACTTTCAGAGTCCCAAAACGTGATTCTCAGTGCAGTTATTCACTCAACACAGAGTTTACAGTAGATGGCCAGAAACGCTCTCAACTGCACTTTCAGAGTCCAAAAAAGTGAATCTTACTGCAGATATTCACTCAACACAGAGTTTCCACTGGAAGGCCAGAAACGCTCTCAAATGCACTTTCAGAGTCCAAAAAGTGATTCTTAGTGCAGATATTCACTCAACACAGAGTTTCCACTGAAGGCCAGAAACGCTCTCAAATGCACTTTCAAAGTCCAAAAATTGATTCTCACTGCAGATATTCACTCAACACAGAGTTTTCACTGGAAGGCCAGAAACGCTCTCAAATGCACTTTCAGAGTCCAAAAAGTGATTCTTAGTGCAGATATTCACTCAACACAGAGTTTCCACTGGAAGGCCAGAAACGCTCTCAAATGCACTTTCAGAGTCCAAAAAGTGATTCTCACTGCAGATATTCACTCAACACAGAGTTTTCACAAGAAGGCCAGAAACGCTCTCAAATGCACTTTCAGAGTCCAAAAAGTGATTCTTAGTGCAGATATTCACTCAACACAGAGTTTTCACTGGAAGGCCAGAAACGCTCTCAAATGCACTTTCAGAGTCAAAAAAGTGATTCTTAGTGCAGATATTCACTCAACACAGAGTTTCCACTGGAAGGCCAGAAACTCTCTCAAATGCACTTTCAGAGGCCAAAAATTGATTCTTACTGCAGATATTCACTCAACACAGAGTTTCCACTGGAAGGCCAGAAACGCTCTCTCAAATGCACTTTCAGAGTCCAAAAAGTGATTGTTAGTGCAGATATTCACTCCACACAGAGTTTCCAGTAGAAGGCCAGTAACGCTCTCGAATGAACTTTCTGAGTCAAAAAGTGATTCTTACTGCAGATATTCACTCAACACAGAGTGTTCACTGGAAGGCCAGAAACGCTCTCAAATGCACTTTCAGAGTCCAAAAAAGTGATTCTTAGTGCAGATATTCACTCAACACAGAGTTTCCACTGAAAGGCCATAAACGCTCTCAAATGCACATTCAGACTCCAATAAAGTGATTCTCACTGCAGATATTCACTCAACACAGAGTTTTCACTGGAAGGCCAGAAACGCTCTCAAATGCACTTTCAGAATCCAAAAAAGTGATTCTTCGTGCAGATATTCACTCAACACAGAGTGTTCACTGGAAGGCCAGAAACGCTCTCAAATGCACTTTCAGAGTCCAAATGAGTGATACTTAGTGCAGATATTCACTCAACACAGAGTTTCCAGGAGAAGGCCAGAAACTCTCTCAGAAGCACTTTCTGAGTTCAAAACAGGGATTCTTACTGCAGATATTCACTCAAAACAGAGTTTCCAGGAGAATGCTAAAAACGCTCTCAAATGCATTTTCAGGGTCCAAAAAAGTGAATGTTAGTGCAGATATTCACTCAACACAGAGTTTCCACTGGAAGGCCAGAAACGCTCTCAAATGAACATTCGGAGATCAAAAAAGTGATTCTTAGTGAGATATTCGTTCAACACAGAGTTTACACTGAAAGGCTAGGAACGCTCTCAAATGCACTTTCAGAGCCAAAAAAGTGATTCTTAATGCAGATATTCACTCAACACAGAGTTTCCACTGGAAGACCAGAAACTCTCTCATATGCACTTTCAGAGTCCAAAAATTGATTCTCACTGCAGATATTCACTCAACACAGAGTTTTCACTGGAAGGCCAGAAACGCTCTCAAATGCATTTTCAGAGTCCAAAAAAGTGATTGTTAGTGCAGATATTCACTCCACACAGAGTTTCCAGTAGAAGGCCAGTAACGCTCTCGAATGAACTTTTGGAGTCCAAAAAAGTGATTCTTACCGCAGATATTCACTCAACACAGAGTTTACAGTAGATGGCCAGAAACGCTCTCAACTGCACTTTCAGAGTCCAAAAAAGCGATTTTTAGTGCAGATATTCACTCAACACAGAGTTTCCACTGGAAGGACAGAAACTCTCTCTCAAAGGCCAAAAATTGATTCTCACTGCAGATATTCAGTCAACAAAGAGT
>JAFDVH010000038.1:163682-211881 GCA_019176425.1 Megalops atlanticus
TTTTGGCCTCTGAAAGTCATTTGAGACGTTTCTGCCTTTCAGTGGAAACTCTGTGTTGAGTGAATATCTGCACTAAGAATCACTTTTTGGCTCCGAATGTGCATTTCCAGAGCGTTCCTAATCTTTCAGTGGAAACTCTGTGTTGAGTGAATATCTGCACTAAGAATCACTTTTTTGGCCTCCGAAAGTTCATTTGATAGCGTTTCTGGCCTTCCAGTGGAAACTCTGTGTTAAGTGAATATCTGCACTAAAAATCACTTTTTTGGACTCTTATAGTGCATTTGAGAGCGTTTCTGGTCTTCCAGTGGAAACTCTGTGTGGAGTGAATATCTGCAGTAAGATTCACTTTTTTGGACTCTGAAAGTGCATTTGAGAGCGTTTCTGGCCATCTACTGTAAACTCTGTGTTGAGTGAATAACTGCGCTGAGAATCACGTGTTGGGACTCTGAAAGTGCATTTGAGAGCGTTTCTGGCCTTCTGGTGGAAACTCTCTGTTGAGTGAATATCTGTACTAAGAATCACTTTTTTGGTCTCAGAAAGTGCATTTGAGAGCGTTTCTGGCCTTCCAGTGGAAACTCTGTGTTGAGTGAATATCTGCACTAAGTATCACGTTTTTGACCTCTGAAAGTGCATTTGAGAGCGTTTCTGGCCTTCCAGTGAAAACTGTGTGTTGAGTGAATATCTGCACTAAGCATCACTTTTTTGGACTCTGAAAGTGCATTTGAGAGCGTTTCTGGCCTTCTTGTGAAAACTCTGTGTTGAGTGAATATCTGCAGTGAGGATCACTTTTTTGGACTCTGAGAGTGCATTTGAGAGCGTTTCTGGCCTTCCAGTGGAAAATCTGTGTTGAGTGAATATCTGCACTAAGAATCACTTTTTTGGACTCCGAAAGTTCATTTGAGAGCGTTTCTGGCCTTCCAGTGAAAACTGTGTGTTGAGTGAATATCTGCAGTGAGAATCAATTTTGGCCTTTGAAAGTGCATTTGAGAGAGTTTCTGGCCTTCCAGTGGAAACTCTGTGTTGACCTAATATCTTCCTGAGAATCACAGTTTTGGACTCTGAAAGTGCATTTGAGAGCGTTTTCTGGCCTTCCAGTGGAAACTCTGTGTTGAGTGAATATCTGCAGTAAGATTCACTTTTTTGGACTCTGAAAGTGCAGTTGAGAGCGTTTCTGGCCATCTACTGTAAACTCTGTGTTGAGTGAATAACTGCGCTGAGAATCACGTTTTGGGACTCTGAAAGTGCATTTGAGAGCGTTTCTGGCCTTCTGGTGGAAACTCTCTGTTGAGTGAATATCTGCACTAAGTATCACTCATTTGGACTCTGAAAGTGCATTTGAGAGCGTTTCTGGCCATCTATTGTAAACTATGTGTTGAGTGAATATGTGCACTAAGTATCACTTTTTTGGACTCTGAAAGTGCCTTTGAGAGCGTTTTTGGCCTTCTTGTGGAACTCTTTGTCGAGTGAATATCTGCACTAATAATCACTTTTTTGGACTCTGAAAGTGCATTTGAGAGCGTTTCTGGCCTTCCAGTGAAAACTCTGTGTTGAGTGAATATCTGCAGTGAGAATCAATTTTTGGACTCTGAAAGTTCATTTGAGAGAGTTTCTGGTCTTCAGTGGAAACTCTGTGTTGAGTGAATATCTGCATTGAGAATCACTTTTTGGACTCTGAAAGTGCATTTGAGAGCGTTTCTGGCCTTTCAGTGGAAACTCTGTGTTGAGTGAATATCTGCACTAAGAATGACTTTTTGGACTCTGAAAAGTTCATTTGAGAGCGTTTCTGGCCTTCCAGTGGAAATTCTGTGTTGAGTGAATATCTGCACTAAAAATCACTTTTTGGACTCGAAAGTGCATTTGAGAGCGTTTCTGGCCTTCCAGTGAAAACTCTGTGTTGAGTGAATATCTGCACTGAGAATCACTTTTTGGACTCTGAAAGTGCATTTGAGAGCGTTTCTGGCCTTCCAGTGAAAACTCTGTGTTGAGTGAATATGTGCAGTGAAAATCAATTTTGGACTCTGAAAGTGCCTTTGAGAGCGTTTTTGGCCTTCTTGTGGAACTCTGTGTTGAGTGAATATCTGCAGTGAGAATCACTTTTGGACTCTGAAAGTGCATTTGAGAGCGTTTCTGGCCTTTCAGTGGAAACTCTGTGTTGAGTGAATATCTGCACTAAGAATCACTTTTTGGACTCTGAAAGTTCATTTGAGAGCGTTTCTGGCCTTCCAGTGGAAACTCTGTGTTGAGTGAATATCTGCACTAAAAATCACTTTTTGGACTGAAAGTGCATTTGAGAGCGTTTCTGGCCTTCAGTGGAAACTCTGTGTTGAGTGAATATCTGCAGTGAGAATCAATTTTTGGACTCTGAAAGTGCATTTGAGAGCGTTTCTGGCTTTCAGTGGAAACTCTGTGTTGAGTGAATATCTGCACTAAGAATCACTTTTTGGACTCTGAAAGTGCATTTGAGAGCGTTTCTGGCCTTCCAGTGGAAACTCTGTGTTGAGTGAATATCTGCAGTAAGAATCACTTTTTGGACTCTGAAAGTGCATTTGAGAGCGTTTCTGGCCTTCCAGTGTAAACTCTGTGTTGAGTGAATATCTGCGCTAAGAATCACGTTTTTGGACTCTGAAAGTGCATTTGAGAGCGTTTCTGGCCTTCTACTGGAAACTCTGTGTTGAGTGAATATCTGTACTAAGAATCACTTTTTGGACTCAGAAAGTGCATTTGAGAGCGTTTCTGGCCTTCCAGTGGAAACTCTGTGTTGAGTGAATATCTGCACTAAGAATCACTTTTTGGACTCTGAAAGTGCATTTGAGAGCGTTTCTGGCCTTTCAGTGGAAACTCTGTGTTGAGTGAATATCTGCACTAAAAATCACTTTTTTGGACTCTGAAAGTTCATTTGAGAGCGTTTCTGGCCTTCTACTGGAAACTCTGTGTTGAGTGAATATCTGCACTAAGAATCACTTTTTGGACTCTGAAAGTGCATTTGAGAGCGTTTCTGGCCTTCCAGTGAAAACTCTGTGTTGAGTGAATATCTGCACTAAGAATCACTTTTTGGACTCTGAAAGTGCATTTGAGAGCGTTTCTGGCCTTCCAGTGGAAACTCTGTGTTGAGTGAATATCTGCACTAAAAATCACTTTTTGGACTCTGAAAGTGCATTTGAGAGCGTTTCTGGCCTTCCAGTGGAAACTCTGTGTTGAGTGAATATCTGCAGTGAGAATCTTTTTGGACTCTGAAAGTTCATTTGAGAGCGTTTCTGGCCTTCCAGTGGAAACTCTGTGTTGAGTGAATATCTGCACTAAGAATCACTTTTTGGACTCTTATAGTGCATTTGAGAGCGTTTCTGGCCTTCCAGTGGAAACTCTGTGTTGAGTGAATATCTGCAGTAAGATTCACTTTTTGGGACTCTGAAAGTGCATTTGAGAGCGTTTCTGGCCATCTACTGTAAACTCTGTGTTGAGTGAATAACTGCGCTGAGAATCACGTGTTGGGACTCTGAAAGTGCATTTGAGAGCGTTTCTGGCCTTCCAGTGGAAACTCTGTGTTGAGTGAATATCTGCACTAAGAATCACTTTTTTGGACTCTGAAAGTGCATTTGAGAGCGTTTCTGGCCTTCCAGTGGAAACTCTGTGTTGAGTGAATATCTGCACTAAGTATCACTTTTTGGACTCTGAAAGTGCATTTGAGAGCGTTTCTGGCCTTCCAGTGAAAACTCTGTGTTGAGTGAATATCTGCACTAAGAATCACTTTTTGGACTCTGAAAGTGCATTTGAGAGCGTTTCTGGCCTTCCAGTGGAAACTCTGTGTTGAGTGAATATCTGCAGTAAGAATCACTTTTTGGACTCTGAAAGTGCATTTGAGAGCGTTTCTGGCCTTCCAGTGGAAACTCTGTGTTGAGTGAATATCTGCACTAAGAATCACTTTTTGGACTCTGAAAGTGCATTTGAGAGCGTTTCTGGCCTTCCAGTGGAAACTCTGTGTTGAGTGAATATCTGCAGTGAGAATCACTTTTTGGACTCTGAAAGTGCATTTGAGAGCGTTTCTGGCCTTCCAGTGGAAACTCTGTGTTGAGTGAATATCTGCACTGAGAATCACGTTTTTGGACTCTGAAAGTGCATTTGAGAGCGTTTCTGGCCTTCCAGTGAAAACTCTGTGTTGAGTGAATATCTGCTAAGAATCACTTTTTGGACTCTGAAAGTGCATTTGAGAGCGTTTCTGGCCTTCTTGTGAAAACTCTGTGTTGAGTGAATATCTGCACTGAGAATCACTTTTTGGACTCTGAAAGTGCATTTGAGAGCGTTTCTGGCCTTCCAGTGGAAACTCTGTGTTGAGTGAATATCTGCACTAAGAATTTTTTTTTTTGGACTCTGAAAGTGCATTTGAGAGCGTTTCTGGCCTTCCAGTGGAAACTCTGTGTTGAGTGAATATCTGCAGTGAGAATCACTTTTTGGACTCTGAAAGTGCATTTGAGAGAGTTTCTGGCCTTCTTGGAAAAACTCTGTGTTGAGTGAATATCTGCACTAAGAATCACTTTTGGACTCTGAAAGTGCATTTGAGAGCGTTTCTGGCCTTCCAGTGGAAACTCTGTGTTGAGTGAATATCTGCAGTAAGAATCACTTTTTGAACTCTGAAAGTGCATTTGAGAGCGTTTCTGGCCTTCCAGTGGAAACTCTGTGTTGAGTGAATATCTGCACTAAGAATCACTTTTTGGACTCTGAAAGTGCATTTGAGAGCGTTTCTGGCCTTCTAGTGGAAACTCTGTGTTGAGTGAATATCTGCACTAAGAATCACTTTTTGGACTCAGAAAGTGCTTTTGAGAGAGTTTCTGGCCTTCCAGTGGAAACTCTGTGTTGAGTGAATATCTGCATTAAGAATCACTTTTTGGCTCTGAAAGTGCATTTGAGAGCGTTTCTGGCCTTTCAGTGGAAACTCTGTGTTGAGTGAATATCTGCACTAAAAATCACTTTTTGGACTCTGAAAGTGCATTTGAGAGCGTTTCTGGCCTTCCAGTGGAAACTCTGTGTTGAGTGAATATCTGCACTAAGAATCACTTTTTGGACTCTTATAGTGCATTTGAGAGCGTTTCTGGCCTTCCAGTGGAAACTCTGTGTTGAGTGAATATCTGCAGTAAGAATCAATTTTTGGACTCTGAAAGTGCATTTGAGAGCGTTTCTGGCCTTCCAGTGGAAACTCTGTGTTGAGTGAATATCTGCGCTAAGAATCACTTTTGGGACTCTGAAAGTGCATTTGAGAGCGTTTCTGGCCTTTCAGTGGAAACTCTCTGTTGAGTGAATATCTGCACTAAGAATCACTTTTTGGTCTCAGAAAGTGCATTTGAGAGCGTTTCTGGCCTTCCAGTGGAAACTCTGTGTTGAGTGAATATCTGCACTAAAAATCACTTTTTTGGACTCTGAAAGTGCATTTGAGAGCGTTTCTGGCCTTCCAGTGGAAACTCTGTGTTGAGTGAATATCTGCACTAAGCATCACTTTTTGGACTCTGAAAGTGCATTTGAGAGCGCTACTGGCCTTCTACTGGAAACTCTGTGTGGAGTGAATATCTGCGTGAGAGTCACTTTTGGACTCTGAATGTGCATTTAGGCCCGTTTCTGGCCCTTTCAATTGGAAACTCTGTGTTGAGTGAATATCTGCACTAAGAATGACTTTTGAACTCCGAAAGTTCATTTGAGGAGCGTTTCTGGCCCCTTCAGTGATTCTGTGTTGAGTGAATATCACTAAATCACTTTTTGGACTCCGAAGTGCATTTGAGAATGATTTCTGGCCTTCAGTAAAACTGTGTTTAAGTGAATATCTGCAGTGAGAATCAGATTTTGGACTCTGAAAGTGCATTTGAGGCGTTTCTGGCTTTCCAGTGTAAACTCTGTGTTGAGTGAATATCTGCAGTAAGATTCACTTTTTTGGACTCTGAAAGTGCAGTTGAGAGCGTTTCTGGCCATCTACTGTAAACTCTGTGTTGAGTGAATAACTGCGCTGAGAATCACGTTTTGGGACTCTGAAAGTGCATTTGAGAGCGTTTCTGGCCTTCTGGTGGAAACTCTCTGTTGGGTGAATATCTGCACTAAGTATCACTCATTTGGACTCTGAAAGTGCATTTGAGAGCGTTTCTGGCCATCTATTGTAAACTATGTGTTGAGTGAATATGTGCACTAAGTATCACTTTTTTGGACTCTGAAAGTGCCTTTGAGAGCGTTTTTGGCCTTCTTGTGGAACTCTTTGTCGAGTGAATATCTGCACTAATAATCACTTTTTTGGACTCTGAAAGTGCATTTGAGAGCGTTTCTGGCCTTTCAGTGGAAACTCTGTGTTGAGTGAATATCTGCACTAAGAATGACTTTTTTGGACTCCGAAAGTTCATTTGAGAGCGTTTCTGGCCTTCCAGTGGAAATTCTGTGTTGAGTGAATATCTGCACTAAAAATCACTTTTTTGGACTCCGAAAGTGCATTTGAGAGCGTTTCTGGCCTTCCAGTGAAAACTGTGTTGAGTGAATATCTGCAGATGAGAATCACTTTTTGGACTCTGAAAGTGCATTTGAGAGCGTTTCTGGCCTTCCAGTGAAAACTCTGTGTTGAGTGAATATGTGCAGTGAAAATCAATTTTTGGACTCTGAAAGTGCCTTTGAGAGAGTTTTTGGCCTTCCAGTGGAACTCTGTGTGAGTGAATATCTGCACTAATAATCACAGTTTTTGGCTCTGAAAGTGCATTTGAGAGCGTTTCTAGCCTTTCAGTGTAAACTCTGTGTTGAACGAGAATATCTCACTAAGAATCACTTTTTGATCTCCGAATGTTCATTTGAGAGCGTTTCTGGCCTTCAGTGGAAACTCTGTGTTGAGTGAATATCTGCACTAAAATTCACTTTTGGACCCTGAAAATGCATTTGAGAGCGTTCCTAGCATTCTCCTGGAAACTCTGTTTTGAGTGAATATCTGCAGTAAGAATCCCTGTTTTGAACTCTGAAAGTGCTTCTGAGAGAGTTTCTGGCCTTCTCCTGGAAACTCTGTGTTGAGTGAATATCTGCACTAACAATCACTTTGGGACTCTGAAAGTGCATTCGAGAGCGTTTCTGGCCTTCCAGTGGAACCTCTGTGTTGAGTGAATATCTGCAGTAAGAATCCTGTTTTGAACTCAGAAAGTGCTTTGGAGAGCGTTTCTGGCCTTCCAGTGAAACTCTGTGTTGAGTGAATATCTGCACCAAAAATCACTTTTTGGACTCTGAAAGTGCATTTGAGAGCGTTTTGGCCATCTACTGTAAACTCTGTGTTGAGTGAATATCTGCACTAAGAATCACTTTTTGGACTCAGAAACTGCTTCTGAGAGAGTTTCTGGCCTTCTTGTGGAAGCTCTGTGTTGACTGAATATCTGCAGTGAGAATCAATTTTTGGACTCCGAAAGTTCATTTGAGAGCGTTTCTAGCCTTTCAGTGGAAACTCTGTGTTGAACGAATATCTGCACTAAAATCACTTTTTTGGACTCTGAAAGTGCATTTGGAGAGCGTTTCCGGCCATCTACTGTAAACTGTGTTGATTGAATATCTGCACTAAGTATCACTTTTGACTCTGAAAGTGCATTTGAGAGCGTTTCTGGCCTTCCAGTGAAAACTCTTTGTTGACTGAATATCTGCAGTGAGAATCAATTCTTGGCCTCTGAAAGTGCATTTGAGAGAGTTTCTGCCTCCAGGAAACTCTGTGTTGAGTGAATATCTGCATTAAGAATCACTTTTTGGCTCTGAAAGTGCATTTCAGAGCGTTCCTAGCCTTTCAGTGGAAACTCTGTGTTGAATGAATATCTGCACTAAGAATCACTTTTTTGGACTCCGAAAGTTCATTTGATAGCGTTTCTGGCCTTCCAGTGGAAACTCTGTGTTGAGTGAATATTTGCACTAAAAATCACTTTTTTGGACTCTTATAGTGCATTTGAGAGCGTTTCTGGCCTTCCAGTGGAAACTCTGGGTTGAGTGAATATCTGCAGTAAGATTCACTTTTTTGGACTCTGAAAGTGCATTTGAGAGCGTTTCTGGCCATCTACTGTAAACTCTGTGTTGAGTGAATAACTGCGCTGAGAATCATGTGTTGGGACTCTGAAAGTGCATTTGAGAGCGTTTCTGGACTTCAGTGTAAACTCTGTGTTGAGTGAATATCTGCACTAAGAATCATTTTTGGACTCTGAAAGTGCTTTTGAGATTGTTTCTGGCCTTCCAGTGAAAACTCTGTGTTGAGTGAATATCTGCACTAAGAATCACTTTTTGGACTCTGAAAGTTCATTTGAGAGCGTTTCTGGCCTTCTACTGGAAACTCTGTGTTGAGTGAATATCTGCACTAAGCATCAATTTTTTGGACTCTGAATATGCATTTGAGAGCGTTTCTGGCCTTCCAGTGAAAACTCTGTGTTGAGTGAATATCTGCAGTGAAAATGAATTGTTGGACTCTGAAAGTGCATTCTGAGCGTTACTGGCCTTCCTGTGAAAACTCTGTGTTGAGTGAATATCTGCAGTGAGAATCACTTTTTTGGACTCTGAAAGTGCGTTTGAGAGCGTTTCTTGCCTTTCAGTGGAAACTCTGTGTTGAGTGAATATCTGCAGTAAGAATCCCTTTTTGAACTCTGAAAGTGCATTTGAGAGCGTTTCTGGCCTTCCAGTGAACACTCTGTGTTGAGTGAATATCTGCACTAAGTATCACTCATTTGGACTCTGAAAGTGCATTTGAGAGCGTTTCTGGCCATCTACTGTAAACTCTGTGTTGAGTGAATATCTGCACTAAGAATCACTTTTTTGGACTCAGAAAGTGCTTCTGAGAGCGTTTCTGGCCTTCCAGTGAAAACTCTTTGTTGACTGAATATCTGCAGTGAGAATCAATTTTTGGCCTTTGAAAGTTCATTTGAGAGAGTTTCTGTCCTTCCAGTGGAAACTCTGTGTTGAGTGAATATCTGCACTAAAAATCGCTTTTTGGACTCCTGAATGCAGTTGAGAGCGTTTCTGGCCATCACTGTAAACTCTGTGTTGAGTGAATATCTGCAGTAAGAATCAATTTTGGACTCCAAAAGTTCATTCGAGAGCGTTTCTGGCCTTCTACTGGAAACTCTGTGTTGAGTGAATATCTGCACTCACAATCACTTTTTGGACTCTGAAAATGCATTTGAGAGCGTTTCTGGCCTTCCAGTGAAAACTCTGTGTTGAGTGAATATCTGCAGTGAGAATCAGTTTTGACTCTGAAAGTGCATATGAGAGAGTTTCTGGTCTTCCAGTGGAAACTCTGTGTTGAGTGAATATCTGCATTAAGAATCACTTTTTTGGCTCTGAAAGTGCATTTGAGAGCGTTCCTAGCCTTTCAGTGGAAACTCTGTGTTGAACGAATATCTCACTAAGAATCACTTTTTGCAGTCTCCGAAAGTTCATTTGATAGCGTTTCTGGCCTTCAGTGGAAACTCTGTGTTAAGTGAATATCTGCACTAAAAATCACTTTTTTGGACTCTTATAGTGCATTTGAGAGCGTTTCTGGTCTTCCAGTGGAAACTCTGTGTGGAGTGAATATCTGCAGTAAGATTCACTTTTTTGGACTCTGAAAGTGCATTTGAGAGCGTTTCTGGCCATCTACTGTAAACTCTGTGTTGAGTGAATAACTGCGCTGAGAATCACGTGTTGGGACTCTGAAAGTGCATTTGAGAGCGTTTCTGGCCTTCTGGTGGAAACTCTCTGTTGAGTGAATATCTGTACTAAGAATCACTTTTTGGTCTCAGAAGTGCATTTGAGAGCGTTTCTGGCCTTCCAGTGGAAACTCTGTGTTGAGTGAATATCTGCACTAGAGTATCACGTTTTTGACCTCTGAAAGTGCATTTGAGAGCGTTTCTGGCCTTCAAGTGAAAACTGTGTGTTGAGTGAATATCTGCACTAAGCATCACTTTTTGGACTCTGAAAGTGCATTTGAGAGCGTTTCTGGCCTTCTTGTGAGAAACTCTGTGTTGAGTGAATATCTGCAGTGAGGATCACTTTTTGGACTCTGAGAGTGCATTTGAGAGCGTTTCTGGCATTCCAGTGGAAAATCTGTGTTGAGTGAATATCTGCACTAAGAATCACTTTTTGGACTCGAAAGTTCATTTGAGAGCGTTTCTGGCCTTCCAGTGAAAACTGTGTGTTGAGTGAATATCTGCAGTGAGAATCAATTTTTGGCCTTTGAAAGTGCATTTGAGAGAGTTTCTGGCCTTCCAGTGGAAACTCTGTGTTGACCTAATATCTTCCTGAGAATCACTTTTTTTGGACTCTGAAAGTGCATTTGAGAGCGTTTCTGGCCTTCCAGTGAAACTCTGTGTTGAGTGAATATCTGCAGTAAGATTCACTTTTGGACTCTGAAAGTGCAGTTGAGGGCGTTTCTGGCCATCTACTGTAAACTCTGTGTTGAGTGAATAACTGCGCTGAGAATCACGTGTTGGGACTCTGAAAGTGCATTTGAGAGCGTTTCTGGCCTTCTGGTGGAAACTCTCTGTTGAGTGAATATCTGTACTAAGAATCTTTTTGGTCTCAGAAAGTGCATTTGAGAGCGTTTCTGGCCTTCCAGTGGAAACTCTGTGTTGAGTGAATATCTGCACTAAGTATCACGTTTTTGACCTCTGAAAGTGCATTTGAGAGCGTTTCTGGCCTTCAAGTGAAAACTGTGTGTTGAGTGAATATCTGCACTAAGCATCACTTTTTTGGACTCTGAAAGTGCATTTGAGAGCGTTTCTGGCCTTCTTGTGAAAACTCTGTGTTGAGTGAATATCTGCAGTGAGGATCACTTTTTTGGACTCTGAGAGTGCATTTGAGAGCGTTTCTGGCATTCCAGTGGAAAATCTGTGTTGAGTGAATATCTGCACTAAGAATCACTTTTTTGGACTCCGAAAGTTCATTTGAGAGCGTTTCTGGCCTTCCAGTGAAAACTGTGTGTTGAGTGAATATCTGCAGTGAGAATCAATTTTTGGCCTTTGAAAGTGCATTTGAGAGAGTTTCTGGCCTTCCAGTGGAAACTCTGTGTTGACCTAATATCTTCCTTGAGAATCACAGTTTTGGACTCTGAAAGTGCATTTGAGAGCGTTTCTGGCCTTCCAGTGGAAACTCTGTGTTGAGTGAATATCTGCAGTAAGATTCACTTTTTTGGACTCTGAAAGTGCAGTTGAGAGCGTTTCTGGCCATCTACTGTAAACTCTGTGTTGAGTGAATAACTGCGCTGAGAATCACGTTTTGGGACTCTGAAAGTGCATTTGAGAGCGTTTCTGGCCTTCTGGTGGAAACTCTCTGTTGAGTGAATATCTGCACTAAGTATCACTCATTTGGACTCTGAAAGTGCATTTGAGAGCGTTTCTGGCCATCTATTGTAAACTATGTGTTGAGTGAATATGTGCACGAAGTATCACTTTTTTGGACTCTGAAAGTGCCTTTGAGAGCGTTTTTGGCCTTCTTGTGGAACTCTTTGTCGAGTGAATATCTGCACTAATAATCACTTTTTTGGACTCTGAAAGTGCATTTGAGAGCGTTTCTGGCCTTCCAGTGAAAACTCTGTGTTGAGTGAATATCTGCAGTGAGAATCAATTTTTGGACTCTGAAAGTGCATATGAGAGAGTTTCTGGTCTTCCAGTGGAAACTCTGTGTTGAGTGAATATCTGCATTAAGAATCACTTTTTTGGCTCTGAAAGTGCATTTGAGAGCGTTTCTGGCCTTTCAGTGGAAACTCTGTGTTGAGTGAATATCTGCACTAAGAATGACTTTTTTGGACTCCGAAAGTTCATTTGAGAGCGTTTCTGGCCTTCCAGTGGAAATTCTGTGTTGAGTGAATATCTGCACTAAAAATCACTTTTATGGACTGCGAAAGTGCATTTGAGAGCGTTTCTGGCCTTCCAGTGAAAACTGTGTGTTGAGTGAATATCTGCAGTGAGAATCAATTTTTGGACTCTGAAAGTGCATTTGAGAGCGTTTCTGGCCTTCCAGTGAAAACTCTGTGTTGAGTGAATATGTGCAGTGAAAATCAATTTTTGGACTCTGAAAGTGCCTTTGAGAGCGTTTTTGGCCTTCTTGTGGAACTCTGTGTCGAGTGAATATCTGCACTAATAATCACTTTTTTGGACTCTGAAAGTGCATTTGAGAGCGTTTCTGGCCTTCCAGTGAAAACTCTGTGTTCAGTGAATATCTGCGGTATGAATCACTTTTTTGGACTCCAAAAGTTCATTTGAGAGCGCTACTGGCCTTCTACTGGAAACTCTGTGTGGAGTGAATATCTGCAGTGAGAATCACTTTTTTGGACTCTGAATGTGCATTTGAGAGCGTTTCTGGCCTTTCAGTGGAAACTCTGTGTTGAGTGAATATCTGCACTAAGAATGACTTTTTTGGACTCCGAAAGTTCATTTGAGAGCGTTTCTGGCCTTCCAGTGGAAATTCTGTGTTGAGTGAATATCTGCACTAAAATCACTTTTTTGGACTCCGAAAGTTCATTTGAGAGCGTTTCTGGCCTTCCAGTGAAAACTGTGTGTTGAGTGAATATCTGCAGTGAGAATCAATTTTTGGACTCTGAAAGTGCATTTGAGAGTGTTTCTGGCTTTCCAGTGTAAACTCTGTGTTGAGTGAATATCTGCACTAAGAATCACTTTTTTGGACTCTTATAGTGCATTTGAGAGCGTTTCTGGCCTTCCAGTGGAAACTCTGTGTTGAGTGAATATCTGCAGTAAGATTCACTTTTGGACTCTGAAAGTGCATTTGAGAGCGTTTCTGGCCATCTACTGTAAACTCTGTGTTGAGTGAATAACTGCGCTGAGAATCACGTGTTGGGACTCTGAAAGTGCATTTGAGAGCGTTTCTGGCCTTCTGGTGGAAACTCTGTTGAGTGAATATCTGTACTAAGAATCACTTTTTGGTCTCAGAAAGTGCATTTGAGAGTGTTTCTGGCCTTCCAGTGGAAACTCTGTGTTGAGTGAATATCTGCACTAAAAATCACTTTTTGGACTCTGAAAGTGCATTTGAGAGCGTTTCTGGCCATCTACTGTAAAATATGTGTTGAGTGAATATCTGTACTAAGTATCACTTTTGGACTCCAAAGTTCATTTGAGAGCGCTACTGGCCTTCTACTGAAACTCTGTGTGGAGTGAATATCTGCACTAAGAATCACTTTTGGACTCTGAATGCATTTGAGAGCGTTTCTGGCCTTTCAGTGGAAACTCTGTGTTGAGTGAATATCTGCACTAAGAATGACTTTTTGGACTCGAAAGTTCATTTGAGAGCGTTTCTGGCCTTCCAGTGGAAATTCTGTGTTGAGTGAATATCTGCACTAAAAATCACTTTTTTGGACTCCGAAAGTGCATTTGAGAGCGTTTCTGGCCTTCCAGTGAAAACTGTGTGTTGAGTGAATATCTGCAGTGAGAATCAATTTTGGACTCTGAAAGTGCATTTGAGAGCGTTTCTGGCTTTCCAGTGTAAACTCTGTGTTGAGTGAATATCTGCACTAAGAATCACTTTTTTGGACTCTTATAGTGCATTTGAGAGCGTTTCTGGCCTTCCAGTGGAAACTCTGTGTTGAGTGAATATCTGCAGTAAGATTCACTTTTTTGGACTCTGAAAGTGCATTTGAGAGCGTTTCTGGCCATCTACTGTAAACTCTGTGTTGAGTGAATAACTGCGCTGAGAATCACGTGTTGGGACTCTGAAGTGCATTTGAGAGCGTTTCTGGCCTTCTGGTGGAAACTCTCTGTTGAGTGAATATCTGTACTAAGAATCACTTTTGGTCTCAGAAAGTGCATTTGAGAGTGTTTCTGGCCTTCCAGTGGAAACTCTGTGTTGAGTGAATATCTGCACTAAAAATCACTTTTTTGGACTCTGAAAGTGCATTTGAGAGCGTTTCTGGCCATCTACTGTAAAATATGTGTTGAGTGAATATCTGTACTAAGTATCACTTTTTTGGACTCTGAAAGTGCATTTGAGAGCGTTTCTGGCCTTCCAGTGAAAACTGTGTGTTGAGTGAATATCTTCAGTGAGAATCAATTTTTGGACTTTGAAAGTGCATTTGAGAGCGTTTCTGGCCTTTCAGTGAAAACTCTGTGTTGAGTGAATATCTGCAGTGAGAATCACTTTTTTGGACTCTGAAAGTGCATTTGAGAGCGATTCTGGCCTTTCAGTGGAAAATCTGTGTTGAGTGAATATCTGCACTAAGAATCACTTTTTTGGACTCCGAAAGTGCTTCTGAGAGCGTTACTGGCCTCCTACTGGAAACTCTGTGTTGAGTGAATATCTGCACGAAGTATCACTTTTTTGGACTCCGAAAGAGCATTTGAGAGTTTTTCTGGCCTTTCAGTGGAAACTCTGTGTTGAGTGAATATCTGCAGTAAGAATCACGTTTTTGGACTCTGAAAATGCATTTGAGAGCGTTTCTGGCCTTCCAGTGAAAACTCTGTGTTGAGTGAATATATGCAGTAAGAATCAATTTTTTGGACTCTGAAAATGCATTTGAGAGCGTTTCTGGCCTTCCAGTGAAAACTCTGTGTTGAGTGAATATGTGCAGTGGAAATCAATTTTTGGACTCTGAAAGTGTTTCTGAGAGCGTTTCTTGCCTTCTTGTGGAACTCTGTGTGGAGTGAATATATGCAGTAAGAATCAATTTTTTGGACTCTGAAAATGCATTTGAGAGCGTTTCTGGCCTTCCAGTGAAAACTCTGTGTTGAGTGAATATCTGCACTAAGAATCACTTTTTTGGACTCCGAAAGTGCATTTGAGAGCGTTTCTGGCCTTCTACTGGAAACTCTGTGTGGAGTGAATATGTGCAGTAAGAATCAATTTTTGGACTCTGAAAATGCATTTGAGAGCGTTTTTGGCGTTTCAGTGGAAACTCTGTGTTGAGTGAATATCTGCACTAAGAATCACTTTTTTGGACTCCAAAAGTGCATTTGAGAGTGTTTCTGGCCTTCCAATGAAAACTCTGTGTTGAGTGAATATCTGCAGTGAGAAACACTTCTTTGGACTCTGAAAATGCATTTGAGAAGGTTCCTAGTCTTTCAGTGGAAACTCTGTGTTGAGTGAATATCTGCACTAAGAATCACTTTTTTGGACTCTGAAAGTGTATTTGAGAGCGTTTCTGGCCTTCCAGTGGAAACTCTGTGTGGAGTGAATATCTGCACTAAGAATCACTTTTTTGGACACTGAAAGTGCTTTTGAGAGCATTTCTGGCCTTCCAGTGAAAACTCTGTGTTGAGTGAATATCTGCAGTAAGAATCAATTTTTGGACTCTGAAAGTGCATTTGAGAGCGTTTCTGGCTTTCCAGTGGAAACTCTGTGTTGAGTGAATATCTGCAGTGAGAATCACTTTTTTGGACTCTGAAAGTGCGTTTGAGAGCGTTTTTGGCCTTTCAGTGGAAACTCTGTGTTGAGTGAATATCTGCACTAAGAATCACTTTTTTGGACTTTGAAAGTGCATTTGAGAGCGTTTCTGGCCTTCCAGTGAAAACTCTGTGTTGAGTGAATATCTGCAGTGAGAAACACTTTTTGGACTCTGAAAATGCATTTGAGAAGGTTCCTAGTCTTTCAGTGGAAACTCTGTGTTGAGTGAATATCTGCACTAAGAATCACTTTTTGGACTCCAAAAGTGCATTTGAGAGCGTTCAGGCCTTCCAGTGGAAACTCTGTGTTGAGTGAATATCTGCACTAAGAATCACTTTTTGGACTCTGAAAGTGTATTTGAGAGCGTTTCTGGGCCTTCCAGTGGAAACTCTGTGTTGAGTGAATATCTGCACTAAGAATCACTTTTTGCACTCCAAAAGTGCATTTGAGAGCGTTTTCGGGCCTTCCAGTGGAAACTCTGTGTTGAGTGAATATCTGCTCTAAAATCACTATTTTCGACTCCGAAAGTGCATTTGATAGCGTTTCTGGCCATCTACTGTAAACTCTGTGTTGAGTGAATATCTGCACTAAGAATCACACTTTTGGACTCTAAAAGTTCATTTGAGAGCGTTACTGGCCTCTCACTGGAAACTCTGTGTGGAGTGAATATATGCACTAACAATCACTTTTTGGACTCTGAAAATGCATTTGAGAAGGTTCCTAGCCTTTCAGTGGAAACTCTGTGTTGAGTGAATATCTGCACTAAGAATCACTTTTTGGACTCCAAAAGTTCATTTGAGAGCGTTACTGGCCTTCTACTGGAAACTCTGTGTGGAGTGAATATATGCAGTAAGAATCAATTTTTTGGACTCTGAAAATGCATTTGAGAGCGTTTCTGGCCTTCCAGTGAAAACTCTGTGTTGAGTGAATATGTGCAGTGAAAATCAATTTTGGACTCTGAAAGTGCTTCTGAGAGCGTTTCTTGCCCTTTTGTGGAACTCTGTGTTGAGTGAATATCTGCACTAAGAATCACTTTTTTGGACACTGAAAGTGCTTTTGAGAGCATTTCTGGCCTTCCAGTGAAAACTCTGTGTTGAGTGAATATCTGCAGTAAGAATCAATTTTTGGACTCTGAAAGTGCATTTGAGAGCGTTTCTGGCTTTCCAGTGGAAACTCTGTGTTGAGTGAATATCTGCAGTGAGAATCACTTTTTTGGACTCTGAAAGTGCGTTTGAGAGCGTTTTTGGCCTTTCAGTGGAAACTCTGTGTTGAGTGAATATCTGCACTAAGAATCACTTTTTTGGACTTTGAAAGTGCTTCTGAGAGCGTTTCTTGCCCTTTTGTGGAACTCTGTGTTGAGTGAATATCTGCACTAAGAATCACTTTTTTGGACACTGAAAGTGCTTTTGAGAGCTTTTCTGGCCTTCCAGTGAAAACTCTGTGTTGAGTGAATATCTGCAGTAAGAATCAATTTTTGGACTCTGAAAGTGCATTTGAGAGCGTTTCTGGCTTTCCAGTGGAAACTCTGTGTTGAGTGAATATCTGCAGTGAGAATCACTTTTTGGACTCTGAAAGTGCGTTTGAGAGCGTTTTGGCCTTTCAGTGGAAACTCTGTGTTGAGTGAATATCTGCACTAAGAATCACTTTTTGGACTTTGAAAGTGCATTTGAGAGCGTTTCTGGCCTTCCAGTGAAAAACTCTGTGTTGAGTGAATATCTGCAGTGAGAAACACTTTTTGGACTCTGAAAATGCATTTGAGAAGGTTCCTAGTCTTTCAGTGGAAACTCTGTGTTGAGTGAATATCTGCACTAAGAATCACTTTTTGGACTCAAAAAAGTGCATTTGAGAGCGTTTCGGGCCTTCCAGTGGAAACTCTGTGTTGAGTGAATATCTGCACTAAGAATCACTTTTTTGGACTCTGAAAGTGTATTTGAGAGCGTTTCGGGCCTTCCAGTGGAAACTCTGTGTTGAGTGAATATCTGCACTAAGAATCACTTTTTTGCACTCCAAAAGTGCATTTGAGAGCGTTTCGGGCCTTCCAGTGGAAACTCTGTGTTGAGTGAATATCTGCTCTAAAAATCACTATTTTCGACTCCGAAAGTGCATTTGATAGCGTTTCTGGCCATCTACTGTAAACTCTGTGTTGAGTGAATATCTGCACTAAGAATCACACTTTTGGACTCTAAAAGTTCATTTGAGAGCGTTACTGGCCTCCCACTGGAAACTCTGTGTGGAGTGAATATATGCACTAACAATCACTTTTTTGGACTCTGAAAATGCATTTGAGAAGGTTCCTAGCCTTTCAGTGGAAACTCTGTGTTGAGTGAATATCTGCACTAAGAATCACTTTTTTGGACTCCAAAAGTTCATTTGAGAGCGTTACTGGCCTTCTACTGGAAACTCTGTGTGGAGTGAATATATGCAGTAAGAATCAATTTTTTGGACTCTGAAAATGCATTTGAGAGCGTTTCTGGCCTTCCAGTGAAAACTCTGTGTTGAGTGAATATGTGCAGTGAAAATCAATTTTTGGACTCTGAAAGTGCTTCTGAGAGCGTTTCTTGCCCTTTTGTGGAACTCTGTGTTGAGTGAATATCTGCACTAAGAATCACTTTTTTGGACACTGAAAGTGCTTTTGAGAGCGTTGCTGGCCTTCCAGTGAAAACTCTGTGTTGAGTGAATATCTGCAGTAAGAATCACGTTTTTGGACTCAGAAAGTTCATTTGAGAGCGTTACTGGCCTTCTACTGGAAACTCTGTGTGGAGTGAATATATGCAGTAAGAATCACTTTTTGGACTCTGAAAATGCATTTGAGAGCATTTCTGGCCTTCTAGTGAAAACTCTGTGTTGAGTGAATATCTGTAGTGAGAATCAATTTTTGGACTCTGAAAGTGCATTTGAGAGGGTTTCTGGCTTTCCAGTGGAAACTCTGTGTTGAGTGAATATCTGCACTAAAAATCACTTTTTGGACTCTGAAAGTGCGTTTGAGAGCGTTTTGGCCTTTCAGTGGAAACTCTGTGTTGAGTGAATATCTGCACTAAGAATCACTTTTTGGACTCCGAAAGGGCATTTGAGAGCGTTTCTGGCCTTCCAGTGAAAACTCTGTGTTGAGTGAATATCTGCAGTGAGAAACACTTTTTGGACTCTGAAATGCATTTGAGAAGGTTCCTAGTCTTTCAGTGGAAACTCTGTGTTGGGTGAATATCTGCAGTGAGAAACACTTTTTGGACTCCAAAAAGTGCATTTGAGAGCGTTTCTGGCCTTCTACTGGAAGCTCTGTGGAGTGAATATCTGTAGTAAGAATCAATTTTTGGACTCTGAAAGTGCATTTCAGAGCGTTTCTGGCCTTCCAGTGGAAACTCTGTGTTGAGTGAATATCTGTAGTAAGAATCAATTTTTGGACTCTGAAAGTGCATTTGTGAGCGTTTCTGGCCTTCCAGTGGAAAATCTGTGTTGAGTTAATATCTGCACTAAGAATCACTTTTTGGACTCGAAAGATCATTTGAGAGCTTTCTGGCCTTCCAGTGGAAACTCTGTGTTTAGTGAATATCTGCACTAAAAATCACTTTTTTGGACTCCGAAAGTTCATTTGAGAGCGTTTCAGGCCTTCCATTGGAAACTCTGTGTTTAGTGAATATCTGCACTAAAAATCACTTTTTTGGACTCTGAAAGTGCATTTGAGAGCGTTACTGGCCTTCTACTGGAGACTCTGTGTGGAGTGAATATCTCCACTAACAATCACTTTTTTGGACCCTGAAAATGCATTTGAGAGCGTTTCTGGCCTTCCAGTGAAAACTCTGTGTTGAGTGAATATGTGCAGTGAAAATCAATTTTTGGACTCTGAAAGTGCTTCTGAGAGCGTTTCTTGCCCTTTTGTGGAACTCTGTGTTGAGTGAATATCTGCACTAAGAATCACTTTTTTGGACACTGAAAGTGCTTTTGAGAGCGTTGCTGGCCTTCCAGTGAAAACTCTGTGTTGAGTGAATATCTGCAGTGAAAATCACTTTTTTGGACTCTGAAAGTGCGTTTGAGAGCGTTTCTGGCCTTCCAGTGGAAAATCTGTGTTGAGTTAATATCTGCACTAAGAATCACTTTTTTGGACTCCGAAAGATCATTTGAGAGCTTTCTGGCCTTCCAGTGGAAACTCTGTGTTGAGTGAATATCTGCACTAAGAATCACTTTTTTGGACTCCAAAAGTGCATTTGAGAGCGTTTCGGGCCTTCCAGTGGAAACTCTGTGTTGAGTGAATATCTGCACTAAAAATCACTATTTTCGACTCCGAAAGTGCATTTGATAGCGTTTCTGGCCATCTACTGTAAACTCTGTGTTGAGTGAATATCTGCACTAAGAATCACACTTTTGGACTCTAAAAGTTCATTTGAGAGCGTTACTGGCCTCCTACTGGAAACTCTGTGTGGAGTGAATATATGCACTAACAATCACTTTTTTGGACTCTGAAAATGCAGTTGAGAAGGTTCCTAGCCTTTCAGTGGAAACTCTGTGTTGAGTGAATATCTGCACTAAGAATCACTTTTTTGGACTCCAAAAGTTCATTTGAGAGCGTTACTGCCGTTCTACTGGAAACTCTGTGTGGAGTGAATATATGCAGTAAGAATCAATTTTTTGGACTCTGAAAATGCATTTGAGAGCGTTTCTGGCCTTCCAGTGAAAACTCTGTGTTGAGTGAATATGTGCAGTGAAAATCAATTTTTGGACTCTGAAAGTGCTTCTGAGAGCGTTTCTTGCCTTCTTGTGGAACTCTGTGTTGAGTGAATATCTGCACTGAGAATCACTTTTTTGGACACTGAAAGTGCTTTTGAGAGCGTTGCTGGCCTTCCAGTGAAAACTCTGTGTTGAGTGAATATCTGCAGTAAGAATCACGTTTTTGGACTCAGAAAGTTCATTTGAGAGCGTTACTGGCCTTCCAGTGAAAACTCTGTGTTGAGTGAATATCTGCAGTGAGAATCAATTTTTGGACTCTGAAAGTGCATTTGAGAGCGTTTCTGGCTTTCCAGTGGAAACTCTGTGTTGAGTGAATATCTGCAGTGAGAATCACTTTTTTGGACTCTGAAAGTGCGTTTGAGAGCGTTTTTGGCTTTTCAGTGGAAACTCTGTGTTGAGTGAATATCTGCACTAAGAATAACTTTTTTGGACTCCGAAAGTGCATTTGAGAGCGTTTCTGGCCTTTCAGTGAAAACTCTGTGTTGAGTGAATATCTGCAGTGAGAAACACTTTTTTGGACTCTGAAAATGCATTTGAGAAGGTTCCTAGTCTTTCAGTGGAAACTCTGTGTTGAGTGAATATCTGCAGTGAGAAACACTTTTTTGGACTCCAAATGTGCATTTGAGAGCGTTTCTGGCCTTCTACTGGAAGCTCTGTGTGGAGTGAATATCTGTAGTAAGAATCAATTTTTTGGACTCTGAAAGTGCATTTCAGAGCGTTTCTGGCCTTCCAGTGGAAACTCTGTGTTGAGTGAATATCTGTAGCAAGAATCAATTTTTTGGACTCTGAAAGTGCATTTGTGAGCGTTTCTGGCCTTCCAGTGGAAAATCTGTGTTGAGTTAATATCTGCACTAAGAATCACTTTTTTGGACTCTGAAAGTGCATTTGAGAGCGTTCCTAACCTTTCAGTGGAAACTCTGTGTTGAACGAGTATCTGCACTAAGAATCACTTTCTTGGACTCCGAAAGTGCATTTGAGAGCGTTTCTGGCCTTCCAGTGAAAACTCTGTGTTGAGTGAATATCTGCAGTGAGAAAGACTTTTTTGGACTCTGAAAGTGCATTTGAGAAGGTTCCTAGTCTTTCAGTGGAAACCCTGTGTTGAGTGAATATCTGCACTAAGAATCACTTTTTTGGACTCCAAAAGTGCATTTGAGAGCGTTTCGGGCCTTCCAGTGGAAACTCTGTGTTGAGTGAATATCTGCACTAAGAATCACTTTTTTGGACTCTGAAAGTGTATTTGAGAGCGTTTTGGGCCTTCCAGTGGAAACTCTGTGTTGAGTGAATATGTGCAGTGAAAATCAATTTTTGGACTCTGAAAGTGCTTCTGAGAGCGTTTCTTGCCTTCTTGTGGAACTCTGTGTTGAGTGAATATCTGCACTAACAATCACTTTTTTGGACACTGAAAGTGCTTTTGAGAGCGTTGCTGGCCTTCCAGTGAAAACTCTGTGTTGAGTGAATATCTGCAGTAAGAATCACATTTTTGGACTCAGAAAGTTCATTTGAGAGCGTTACTGGCCTTCTACTGGAAACTCTGTGTGGAGTGAATATATGCAGTAAGAATCAATTTTTGGACTCTGAAAATGCATTTGAGAGCGTTTCTGGCCTTCCAGTGAAAACTCTGTGTTGAGTGAATATCTGCAGTGAGAATCAATTTTTGGACTCTGAAAGTGCATTTGAGAGCGTTTCTGGCTTTCCAGTGGAAACTCTGTGTTGAGTGAATATCTGCACTAAGAATCACTTTTTTGGACTCCGAAAGTGCATTTGAGAGCGTTTCTGGCCTTCCAGTGAAAACTCTGTGTTGAGTGAATATCTGCAGTGAGAAACACTTTTTGGACTCTGAAAATGCATTTGAGAAGGTTCCTAGTCTTTCAGTGGAAACTCTGTGTTGAGTGAATATCTGCAGTGAGAAACACTTTTTTGGACTCCAAATGTGCATTTGAGAGCGTTTCTGGCCTTCTACTGGAAGCTCTGTGTGGAGTGAATATCTGTAGTAAGAATCAATTTTTTGGACTCTGAAAGTGCATTTCAGAGCGTTTCTGGCCTTCCAGTGGAAACTCTGTGTTGAGTGAATATCTGTAGTAAGAATCAATTTTTGGACTCTGAAAGTGCATTTGTGAGCGTTTCTGGCCTTCCAGTGGAAAATCTGTGTTGAGTTAATATCTGCACTAAGAATCACTTTTTTGGACTCTGAAAGTGCATTTGAGAGCGTTCCTAACCTTTCAGTGGAAACTCTGTGTTGAACGAATATCTGCACTAAGAATCACTTTTTTGGACTCCGAAAGATCATTTGAGAGCTTTCTGGCCTTCCAGTGGAAACTCTGTGTTTAGTGAATATCTGCACTAAAAATCACTTTTTGGACTCCGAAGTTCATTTGAGAGCGTTTCAGGCCTTCCATTGGAAACTCTGTGTTTAGTAAATATCTGCACTAAAAATCACTTTTTGGACTCTGAAAGTGCATTTGAGAGCGTTACTGGCCTTCTACTGGAAACTCTGTGTGGAGTGAATATCTCCACTAACAATCACTTTTTTGGACTCTGAAAATGCATTTGAGAGCGTTTCTGGCCTTCCAGTGAAAACTCTGTGTTGAGTGAATATCTGCAGTGAAAATCAATTTTTGGACTCAGAAAGTGCTTCTGAGAGCGTTTCTGGCCTTCTTGTGGAACTCTGTGTTGAGTGAACATCTGCACTAAGAATCACTTTTTTGGACTCTGAAAGTGCTTCTGAGAGCGTTTCTGGCCTTCCAGTGAAAACTGTGTGTTGAGTGAATATCTGCAGTAAGAATCACTTTTTTGGACTCCAAAAGTTCATTTGAGAGCGTTTCAGGCCTTCCATTGGAAACTCTGTGTTTAGTGAATATCTGCACTAAAAATCACTTTTTTGGACTCTGAAAGTGCATTTGAGAGCGTTACTGGCCTTCTACTGGAAACTCTGTGTGGAGTGAATATCTCCACTAACAATCACTTTTTTGGACTCTGAAAATGCATTTGAGAGCGTTTCTGGCCTTCCAGTGAAAACTCTGTGTTGAGTGAATATCTGCAGTGAAAATCAATTTTGGACTCAGAAAGTGCTTCTGAGAGCGTTTCTGGCCTTCTTGTGGAACTCTGTGTTGAGTGAACATCTGCACTAAGAATCACTTTTTGGACTCTGAAAGTGCTTCTTGAGAGCGTTTCTGGCCTTCCAGTGAAAACTGTGTGTTGAGTGAATATCTGCAGTGAGAATCAATTTTTGGACTCTGAAAGTGCATTTGAGAGCGTTTCTGGCCTTCCAGTGAAAACTCTGTGTTGAGTGAATATCTGCAGTGAGAATCACTTTTTTGGACTCTGAATGTGCATTTGAGAGCGTTTCTGGCCTTTCAGTGGAAACTCTGTGTTGAGTGAATATCTGCACTAAGAATCACTTTTTTGGACTCCGAAAGTTCATTTGAGAGCGTTTCTGGCCTTCCAGTGAACACTCTGTGTTGAGTGAATATCTGCACTAAGTATCAGTCATTTGGACTCTGAAAGTGCATTTGAGAGCGTTTCTGGCCTTCCAGTGTAAAGTCTGTGTTGAGTGAATATCTGCAGTGAGAATCAATTTTTGGCCTTTGAAAGTGCATTTGAGAGAGTTTCTGGCCTTCCAGTGGAAACTCTGTGTTGAGTGAATATCTGCACTAAAAATCACTTTTTTGGACTCTGAAAGTGCATTTGAGAGCGTTTCTGGCTTTCCAGTGGAAACTCTGTGTTGAGTGAATATCTGCAGTGAGAATCACTTTTTTGGACTCTGAAAGTGCGTTTGAGAGCGTTTTTGGCCTTTCAGTGGAAACTCTGTGTTGAGTGAATATCTGCACTAAGAATCACTTTTTGGACTCGAAAGTGCATTTGAGAGCGTTTCTGGCCTTCCAGTGAAAACTCTGTGTTGAGTGAATATCTGCAGTGAGAAACACTTTTTGGACTCTGAAAATGCATTTGAGAAGGTTCCTAGTCTTTCAGTGGAAACTCTGTGTTGAGTGAATATCTGCACTAAGAATCACTTTTTTGGACTCCAAAAGTGCATTTGAGAGCGTTTTTGGCCTTCCAGTGGAAACTCTGTGTTGAGTGAATATCTGCACTAAGAATCACTTTTTTGGACTCCTAAAGTGCATTTGAGAGCGTTTCTGGCCATCTACTGTAAACTCTGTGTTGAGTGAATATCTGTCGTAAGTATCAATTTTTTGGACTCTCAAAGTGCATTTGAGAGCGTTTCTGGCCTTCTACTGGAAGCTCTGTGTGGAGTGAATATCTGTAGTAAGAATCACTTTTTTGCACTCTGAAAGTGCATTTGAGAGCGTTCCTAACTTTTCAGTGGAAACTCTGTGTTGAACGAATATCTGCACTAAGAATCACTTTTTTGGACTCCGAAAGATCATTTGAGAGCTTTTTGGCCTTCCAGTGGAAACTCTGTGTTTAGTGAATATCTGCACTAAAAATCACTTTTTTGGACTCCGAAAGTTCATTTGAGAGCGTTTCTGGCCTTCCAGTGAACACTCTGTGTTGAGTGAATATCTGCACGAAGAATCACTTTTTTGGATTCTGAAAGTGCATTCGAGAGCGTTTCTGGCCTTCCAGTGGAAACTCTGTGTTGAGTGAATATCTGCAGTAAGAATCCTGTTTTGAACTCAGAAAGTGTTTCTGAGAGCGTTTCTGGCCATCTACTGTAAACTCTGTGTTGAATGAATATCTGTACTAAGAATCACTTTTCTGGACTCAGAAAGTGCTTCTGAGAGAGTTTCTGGCCTTCTTGTGGAAGCTCTGTGTTGACTGAATATCTGCATTAAGAATCACTTTTTTGGCTCTGAAAGTGCATTTGAGAGCGTTCCTAGCATTCTCCTGGAAACTCTGTATTGAGTGAATATCTGCAGTAAGAATCCCTGTTTTGAACTCAGAAAGTGCTTCTGAGAGAGTTTCTGGCCTTCTCCTGGAAACTCTGTGTTGAGTGAATATCTGCACTAAGTATCAGTCATTTGGACTCTGAAAGTGCATTTGAGAGCGTTTCTGGCCTTCCAGTGTAAACTCTGTGTTGAGTGAATATCTGCAGTGAGAATCAATTTTTGGCCTTTGAAAGTGCATTTGAGAGAGTTTCTGGCCTTCCAGTGTGAACTCTGTGTTGAGTGAATATCTGCACTAAAAATCACTTTTTTGGACTCTGAAAGTGCATGTGAGAGCGTTTCTGGCCTTCCAGTGGAAACTCTGTGTTGAGTGAATATCTGCAGTAAGATTCACTTTTTTGGACTCTGAAAGTGCAGTTGAGAGCGTTTCTGGCCATCTACTGTAAACTCTGTGTTGAGTGAATAATTGCGCTGAGAATCACGTTTTGGGACTCTGAAAGTGGATTTGTGAGCGTTTCTGGCCTTCTGGTGGAAACTCTCTGTTGAGTGAATATCTGTACTAAGAATCACTTTTTTGGTCTCAGAAAGTGCATTTGAGAGCGTTTCTGGCCTTCCAGTGGAAGCTCTGTGTTGAACGAATATCTGCACTAAGAATCACTTTTTGGACTCGAATGTTCATTTGAGATCGTTTCTGGCCTTCCAGTGGAAACTGTGTGTTGAGTGAATATCTGCACTAAGTATCACTCATTTGGACTCCGAGAGTGCATTTGAGAGCGTTTCTGGCCATCTACTGTAAACTATGTGTTGAGTGAAAATCTGCACTAAGTATCACTTTTTTGGACTCTGAAAGTGCCTTTGAGAGCGTTTCTGGCCTTACAGTGAAAACTCTGTGTTGAGTGAATATCTGCATTAAGAATCACTTTTTTGGACTCTGAATGTGCATTTGAGAGCGTTCCTAGCCTTTCAGTGGAAACTCTGTGTTGAGTGAATATCTGCACTAAGAATCACTTTTTTGGACTCCGAAAGTTCATTTGAGAGCGTTTCTGGCCTTCCAGTGAACACTCTGTGTTGAGTGAATATCTGCACTAAGTATCAGTCATTTGGACTCTGAAAGTGCATTTGAGAGCGTTTCTGGCCTTCCAGTGTAAAGTCTGTGTTGAGTGAATATCTGCAGTGAGAATCAATTTTTGGCCTTTGAAAGTGCATTTGAGAGAGTTTCTGGCCTTCCAGTGGAAACTCTGTGTTGAGTGAATATCTGCACTAAAAATCACTTTTTTGGACTCTGAAAGTGCATTTGAGAGCGTTTCTGGCTTTCCAGTGGAAACTCTGTGTTGAGTGAATATCTGCAGTGAGAATCACTTTTTTGGACTCTGAAAGTGCGTTTGAGAGCGTTTTTGGCCTTTCAGTGGAAACTCTGTGTTGAGTGAATATCTGCACTAAGAATCACTTTTTTGGACTCTGAAAGTGCATTTGAGAGCGTTTCTGGCCTTCCAGTGAAAACTCTGTGTTGAGTGAATATCTGCAGTGAGAAACACTTTTTTGGACTCTGAAAATGCATTTGAGAAGGTTCCTAGTCTTTCAGTGGAAACTCTGTGTTGAGTGAATATCTGCACTAAGAATCACTTTTTTGGACTCCAAAAGTGCATTTGAGAGCGTTTTTGGCCTTCCAGTGGAAACTCTGTGTTGAGTGAATATCTGCACTAAGAATCACTTTTTTGGACTCCTAAAGTGCATTTGAGAGCGTTTCTGGCCATCTACTGTAAACTCTGTGTTGAGTGAATATCTGTCGTAAGTATCAATTTTTTGGACTCTCAAAGTGCATTTGAGAGCGTTTCTGGCCTTCTACTGGAAGCTCTGTGTGGAGTGAATATCTGTAGTAAGAATCACTTTTTTGCACTCTGAAAGTGCATTTGAGAGCGTTCCTAACTTTTCAGTGGAAACTCTGTGTTGAACGAATATCTGCACTAAGAATCACTTTTTTGGACTCCGAAAGATCATTTGAGAGCTTTTTGGCCTTCCAGTGGAAACTCTGTGTTTAGTGAATATCTGCACTAAAAATCACTTTTTTGGACTCCGAAAGTTCATTTGAGAGCGTTTCTGGCCTTCCAGTGAACACTCTGTGTTGAGTGAATATCTGCACGAAGAATCACTTTTTTGGATTCTGAAAGTGCATTCGAAGAGCGTTCTGGCCTTCCAGTGGAAACTCTGTGTTGAGTGAATATCTGCAGTAAGAATCCCTGTTTTGAACTCAGAAAGTGTTTCTGAGAGCGTTTCTGGCCATCTACTGTAAACTCTGTGTTGAATGAATATCTGTACTAAGAATCACTTTTCTGGACTCAGAAAGTGCTTCTGAGAGAGTTTCTGGCCTTCTTGTGGAAGCTCTGTGTTGACTGAATATCTGCATTAAGAATCACTTTTTTGGCTCTGAAAGTGCATTTGAGAGCGTTCCTAGCATTCTCCTGGAAACTCTGTATTGAGTGAATATCTGCAGTAAGAATCCCTGTTTTGAACTCCAGAAAGTGCTTCTGAGAGAGTTTCTGGCCTTCTCCTGGAAACTCTGTGTTGAGTGAATATCTGCACTAAGTATCAGTCATTTGGACTCTGAAAGTGCATTTGAGAGCGTTTCTGGCCTTCCAGTGTAAACTCTGTGTTGAGTGAATATCTGCAGTGAGAATCAATTTTTGGCCTTTGAAAGTGCATTTGAGAGAGTTTCTGGCCTTCCAGTGAACTCTGTGTTGAGTGAATATCTGCACTAAAAATCACTTTTTTGGACTCTGAAAGTGCATGTGAGAGCGTTTCTGGCCTTCCAGTGGAAACTCTGTGTTGAGTGAATATCTGCAGTAAGATTCACTTTTTTGGACTCTGAAAGTGCAGTTGAGAGCGTTTCTGGCCATCTACTGTAAACTCTGTGTTGAGTGAATAATTGCGCTGAGAATCACGTTTTGGGACTCTGAAAGTGGATTTGTGAGCGTTTCTGGCCTTCTGGTGGAAACTCTCTGTTGAGTGAATATCTGTACTAAGAATCACTTTTTTGGTCTCAGAAAGTGCATTTGAGAGCGTTTCTGGCCTTCCAGTGGAAGCTCTGTGTTGAACGAATATCTGCACTAAGAATCACTTTTTTGGACTCCGAATGTTCATTTGAGATCGTTTCTGGCCTTCCAGTGGAAACTGTGTGTTGAGTGAATATCTGCACTAAGTATCACTCATTTGGACTCCGAGAGTGCATTTGAGAGCGTTTCTGGCCATCTACTGTAAACTATGTGTTGAGTGAAAATCTGCACTAAGTATCACTTTTTTGGACTCTGAAAGTGCCTTTGAGAGCGTTTCTGGCCTTACAGTGAAAACTCTGTGTTGAGTGAATATCTGCATTAAGAATCACTTTTTTGGACTCTGAATGTGCATTTGAGAGCGTTCCTAGCCTTTCAGTGTAAACTCTGTGTTGAACGAGTATCTCACTAAGAATCACTTTTTTGATCACCGAATGTTCATTTGAGAGCGTTTCTGGCCTTCCAGTGGAAACTCTGTGTTGAGTGAATATCTGCACTAACATTCACTTTTTTGGACCCTGAAAATGCATTTGAGAGCGTTCCTAGCATTCTCCTGGAAACTCTGTTTTGAGTGAATATCTGCAGTAAGAATCACGTTTTTGGACTCCAAAAGTTCATTTGAGAGCGTTACTGGCCTCCTACTGGAAACTCTGTGTGGAGTGAATATCTGCAGTGAAAATGAATTGTTGGACTCTGAAAGTGCATTTGAGAGCGTTTCTGGCCTTCCAGTGAACACTCTGTGTTGAGTGAATATCTGCACGAAGAATCACTTTTTTGGATTCTGAAAGTGCATTTGAGAGCGTTTCTGGCCTTCCAGTGGAAACTCTGTGTTGAGTGAATATCTGCACTAACATTCACTTTTTTGGACCCTGAAAATGCATTTGAGAGCGTTCCTAGCATTCTCCTGGAAACTCTGTTTTGAGTGAATATCTGCAGTAAGAATCACGTTTTTGGACTCCAAAAGTTCATTTGAGAGCGTTACTGGCCTCCTACTGGAAACTCTGTGTGGAGTGAATATCTGCAGTGAAAATGAATTGTTGGACTCTGAAAGTGCATTTGAGAGCGTTACTGGCCTTCCTGTGAAAACTCTGTGTTGAGTGAATATCTGCAGTGAGAATCACTTTTTTGGACTCTGAAAGTGCGTTTGAGAGCGTTTCTGGCCTTTCAGTGGAAACTCTGTGTTGAGTGAATATCTGCATTAAGAAACACTTTTTTGACTCTGAAAGTGCATTTGAGAGCGTTCCTAGCCTTTCAGGGGAAACTCTGTGTTGAACGAATATCTCACTAAGAATCACTTTTTTGATCTCCGAATGTTCATTTGAGAGCGTTTCTGGCCTTCCAGTGGAAACTCTGTGTTGAGTGAATATCTGCACTAACATTCACTTTTTTGGACCCTGAAAATGCATTTGAGAGCGTTCTAGCATTCTCCTGGAAACTCTGTGTTGAGTGAATATCTGCAGTAAGAATCCCTGTTTTGAACTCAGAAAGTGCTTCTGAGAGAGTTTCTGGCCTTCTCCTGGAAACTCTGTGTTGAGTGAATATCTGCACTAAGTATCACTCATTTGGACTCTGAAAGTGCATTTGAGAGCGTTTCTGGCCTTCCAGTGAACACTCTGTGTTGAGTGAATATCTGCACGAAGAATCACTTTTTTGGATTCTGAAAGTGCATTTGAGAGCGTTTCTGGCCTTCCAGTGGAAAATCTGTGTTGAGTGAATATCTGCGGTAAGAATCACTTTTTTGGACTCCAAAAGTTCATTCGAGAGCGTTACTGGCCTTCTACTGGAAACTCTGTGTGGAGTGAATATCTGCACTAACAATCACTTTTTTGGACTCTGAAAATGCATTTGAGAGCGTTTCTGGCCTTCCAGTGAAAACTGTGTGTTGAGTGAATATCTGCAGTGAGAATCAATTTTTGGACTCTGAAAGTGCATTTGAGAGCGTTTCTGGCCTTCCAGTGAAAACTCTGAGTTGAGTGAATATCTGCACTAAAAATCACTTTTTTGGACCACGAAAGTTCATTTGAGAGCGTTTCTGGCCTTCCAGTGAACACTCTGTGTTGAGTGAATATCTGCACGAAGAATCACTTTTTTGGATTCCGAAAGTGCATTCGAGAGCGTTTCTGGCCTTCCAGTGGAAACTCTGTGTTGAGTGAATATCTGCACTAAAAATCACTTTTTTGGACCACGAAAGTTCATTTGAGAGCGTTTCTGGCCTTCCAGTGAACACTCTGTGTTGAGTGAATATCTGCACGAAGAATCACTTTTTTGGATTCCGAAAGTGCATTCGAGAGCGTTTCTGGCCTTCCAGTGGAAACTCTGTGTTGAGTGAATATCTGCACTAACATTCACTTTTTTGGACCCTGAAAGTGCATTTGATAGCGTTTCTGGCCATCTACTGTAAACTCTGTGTTGAGTGAATAACTGCGCTGAGAATCACGTGTTGGGACTCTGAAAGTGCATTTGAGAGCGTTTCTGGCCTTCCAGTGGAAACTCTGTGTTGAGTGAATATCTGCACTAAAAATCACTTTTTTGGACTCTGAAAGTGCATTTGAGAGCGTTTCTGGCCACCTACTGTAAACTCTGTGTTGAGTGAATATCTGCACTAAGAATCACTTTTTTGGACTCAGAAAGTGCTTCTGAGAGAGTTTCTGGCCTTCTCCTGGAAACTCTGTGTTGAGTGAATATCTGCACTAACAATCACTTTTTTGGACTCTGAAAGTGCATTCGAGAGCGTTTCTGGCCTTCCAGTGGAACCTCTGTGTTGAGTGAATATCTGCAGTAAGAATCCTTGTTTTGAACTCAGAAAGTGCTTCTGAGAGCGTTTCTAGCCTTCCAGTGGAAACTCTGTGTTGAGTGAATATCTGCACTAAAAATCACTTTTTTGGACTCTGAAAGTGCATTTGAGAGCGTTTCTGGCCATCTACTGTAAACTCTGTGTTGAGTGAATATCTGCACTAAGAATCACTTTTTTGGACTCAGAAAGTGCTTCTGAGAGAGTTTCTGGCCTTCTTGTGGAAGCTCTGTGTTCACTGAATATCTGCATTAAGAATCACTTTTTTGACTCTGAAAGTGCATTTGAGAGCGTTCCTAGCCTTTCAGTGGAAACTCTGTGCTGAACGAATATCTGCACTAAAAATCACTTTTTTGGACTCTGAAAGTGCATTTGAGAGCGTTTCTGGCCATCTACTGTAAACTATGTGTTGATTGAATATCTGCACTAAGTATCACTTTTTTGGACTCTGAAAGTGCATTTGATAGCGTTTCTGGCCTTCCAGTGAAAACTCTTTGTTGACTGAATATCTGCAGTGAGAATCAATTTTTGGCCTCTGAAAGTGCATTTGAGAGAGTTTCTGGCCTTTCAGTGGAAACTCTGTGTTGAGTGAATATCTGCATTAAGAATCACTTTTTTGGCTCTGAAAGTACATTTGAGAGCGTTCCTAGCCTTTCAGGGGAAACTCTGTGTTGAACGAATATCTCACTAAGAATCACTTTTTGATCTCCGAATGTTCATTTGAGAGCGTTTCTGGCCTTCCAGTGGAAACTCTGTGTTGAGTGAATATCTGCACTAACATTCACTTTTTGGACCCTGAAAATGCATTTGAGAGCGTTCCTAGCATTCTCCTGGAAACTCTGTGTTGAGTGAATATCTGCTGTAAGAATCCCTGTTTTGAACTCAGAAAGTGCTTCTGAGAGAGTTTCTGGCCTTCTCCTGGAAACTCTGTGTTGAGTGAATATCTGCACTAAGTATCAGTCATTTGGACTCTGAAAGTGCATTTGAGAGCGTTTCTGGCCTTCCAGTGAACACTCTGTGTTGAGTGAATATCTGCACGAAGAATCACTTTTTTGGATTCTGAAAGTGCATTTGAGAGCGTTTCTGGCCTTCCAGTGGAAAATCTGTGTTGAGTGAATATCTGCGGTAAGAATCACTTTTTTGGACTCCAAAAGTTCATTCGAGAGCGTTACTGGCCTTCTACTGGAAACTCTGTGTGGAGTGAATATCTGCACTAACAATCACTTTTTTGGACTCTGAAAATGCATTTGAGAGCGTTTCTGGCCTTCCAGTGAAAACTGTGTGTTGAGTGAATATCTGCAGTGAGAATCAATTTTTGGACTCTGAAAGTGCATTTGAGAGCGTTTCTGGCCTTCCAGTGAAAACTCTGTGTTGAGTGAATATCTGCAGTGAGAATCACTCTTTTGGACTCTGAATGTGCATTTGAGAGCGTTTCTGGCCTTTCAGTGGAAACTCTGTGTTGAGTGAATATCTGCACTAAGAATCACTTTTTTGGACCACGGAAGTTCATTTGAGAGCGTTTCTGGCCTTCCAGTGAACACTCTGTGTTGAGTGAATATCTCCACGAAGAATCACTTTTTTGGATTCTGAAAGTGCATTCGAGAGCGTTTCTGGCCTTCCAGTGGAAACTCTGTGTTGAGTGAATATCTGCACTAAAAATCACTTTTTTGGACTCTGAAAGTGCATTTGAGAGCGTTTCTGGCCATCTACTGTAAACTCTGTGTTGAGTGAATATCTGCACTAAGAATCACTTTTTTGGACTCAGAAAGTGCTTCTGAGAGAGTTTCTGGCCTTCTTGTGGAAGCTCTGTGTTGACTGAATATCTGCATTAAGAATCACTTTTTTGGCTCTGAAAGTGCATTTGAGAGCGTTCCTAGCCTTTCAGTGTAAACTCTGTGTTGAACGAATATCTCACTAAGAATCACTTTTTGATCTCCGAATGTTCATTTGAGAGCGTTTCTGGCCTTCCAGTGGAAACTCTGTGTTGAGTGAATATCTGCACTAACATTCACTTTTTGGACCCTGAAAATGCATTTGAGAGCGTTCCTAGCATTCTCCTGGAAACTCTGTTTTGAGTGAATATCTGCAGTAAGAATCCCTGTTTTGAACTCAGAAAGTGCTTCTGAGAGAGTTTCTGGCCTTCTCCTGGAAACTCTGTGTTGAGTGAATATCTGCACTAACAATCACTTTTTTGGACTCTGAAAGTGCATTCGAGAGCGTTTCTGGCCTTCCAGTGGAACCTCTGTGTTGAGTGAATATCTGCAGTAAGAATCCTTGTTTTGAACTCAGAAAGTGCTTCTGAGAGAGTTTCTGGCCTTCTCCTGGAAACTCTGTGTTGAGTGAATATCTGCACTAACAATCACTTTTTTGGACTCTGAAAGTGCATTCGAGAGCGTTTCTGGCCTTCCAGTGGAAACTCTGTGTTGAGTGAATATCTGCACTAAAAATCACTTTTTTGGACTCTGAAAGTGCATTTGAGAGCGTTTCTGGCCATCTACTATAAACTCTGTGTTGAGTGAATATCTGCACTAAGAATCACTTTTTTGGACTCAGAAAGTGCTTCTGAGAGAGTTTCTGGCCTTCTTGTGGAAGCTCTGTGTTGACTGAATATCTGCATTAAGAATCACTTTTTGGCTCTGAAAGTGCATTTGAGAGCGTTCTAGCCTTTCAGTGGAAACTCTGTGCTGAACGAATATCTGCACTAAAAATCACTTTTTGGACTCTGAAAGTGCATTTGAGAGCGTTTCTGGCCATCTACTGTAAACTATGTGTTGATTGAATATCTGCACTAAGTATCACTTTTTTGGACTCTGAAAGTGCATTTGAGAGCGTTTCTGGCCTTCCAGTGAAAACTCTTTGTTGACTGAATATCTGCAGTGAGAATCAATTTTTGGCCTCTGAAAGTGCATTTGAGAGAGTTTCTGGCCTTCCAGTGGAAACTCTGTGTTGAGTGAATATCTAGATTAAGAATCACTTTTTTGGCTCTGAAAGTGCATTTCAGAGCGTTCCTAGCCTTTCAGTGGAAACTCTGTGTTGAATGAATATCTGCACTAAGAATCACTTTTTTGGACTCCGAAAGTTCATTTGATAGCGTTTCTGGCCTTCCAGTGGAAACTCTGTGTTGAGTGAATATTTGCACTAAAAATCACTTTTTTGGACTCTTATAGTGCATTTGAGAGCGTTTCTGGCCTTCCAGTGGAAACTCTGGGTTGAGTGAATATCTGCGGTAAGATTCACTTTTTTGGACTCTGAAAGTGCATTTGAGAGCGTTTCTGGCCATCTACTGTAAACTCTGTGTTGAGTGAATAACTGCGCTGAGAATCATGTGTTGGGACTCTGAAAGTGCATTTGAGAGCGTTTCTGGACTTCCAGTGTAAACTCTGTGTTGAGTGAATATCTGCACTAAGAATCATTTTTTTGGACTCTGAAAGTGCTTTTGAGATTCTTTCTGGCCTTCCAGTGAAAACTCTGTGTTGAGTGAATATCTGCAGTAAGAATCATTTTTGGACGCCAAAAGTTCATTTGAGAGCGTTTCTGGCCTTCTACTGGAAACTCTGTGTTGAGTGAATATCTGCACTAAGAATCAATTTTTTGGACTCTGAAAATGCATTTGAGAGCGTTTCTGGCCTTCCAGTGAAAACTCTGTGTTGAGTGAATATCTGCAGTGAGAATCACTTTTTTGGACTCTGAAAGTGCGTTTGAGAGCGTTTTTGGCCTTTCAGTGGAAACTCTGTGTTGAGTGAATATCTGCACTAAGAATCACTTTTTTGGACTCCGAAAGTGCATTTGAGAGCGTTTCTGGCCTTCCAGTGAAAACTCTGTGTTGAGTGAATATCTGCAGTGAAAATGAATTGTTGGACTCTGAAAGTGCATTCGAGAGCGTTACTGGCCTTCCTGTGAAAACTCTGTGTTGAGTGAATATCTGCAGTGAGAATCACTTTTTTGGACTCTGAAAGTGCGTTTGAGAGCGTTTCTTGCCTTTCAGTGGAAACTCTGTGTTGAGTGAATATCTGCAGTAAGAATCCCTGTTTTGAACTCTGAAAGTGCATTTGAGAGCGTTTCTGGCCTTCCAGTGAACACTCTGTGTTGAGTGAATATCTGCACTAAGTATCACTCATTTGGACTCTGAAAGTGCATTTGAGAGCGTTTCTGGCCATCTACTGTAAACTCTGTGTTGAGTGAATATCTGCACTAAGAATCACTTTTTTGGACTCAGAAAGTGCTTCTGAGAGCGTTTCTGGCCTTCCAGTGAAAACTCTTTGTTGACTGAATATCTGCAGTGAGAATCAATTTTTGGCCTTTGAAAGTGCATTTGAGAGAGTTTCTGTCCTTCCAGTGGAAACTCTGTGTTGAGTGAATATCTGCACTAAAAATCGCTTTTTTGGACTCTGAAAGTGCAGTTGAGAGCGTTTCTGGCCATCTACTGTAAACTCTGTGTTGAGTGAATATCTGCGGTAAGAATCACTTTTTTGGACTCAAAAGTTCATTCGAGAGCGTTACTGGCCTTCTACTGGAAACTCTGTGTGGAGTGAATATCTGCACTAACAATCACTTTTTTGGACTCTGAAAATGCATTTGAGAGCGTTTCTGGCCTTCCAGTGAAAACTCTGTGTTGAGTGAATATCTGCAGTGAGAATCAATTTTTGGACTCTGAAAGTGCATATGAGAGAGTTTCTGGTCTTCCAGTGGAAACTCTGTGTTGAGTGAATATCTGCATTAAGAATCACTTTTTTGGCTCTGAAAGTG
Source organism: Megalops atlanticus (assembly GCA_019176425.1). Taxonomy (NCBI): domain Eukaryota; kingdom Metazoa; phylum Chordata; class Actinopteri; order Elopiformes; family Megalopidae; genus Megalops; species Megalops atlanticus. The sequence goes on from JAFDVH010000038.1 coordinate 199,163, forward strand.
CATTTGAGAGCGTTCCTAGCCTTTCAGTGTAAACTCTGTGTTGAACGAATATCTCACTAAGAATCACTTTTTTGATCTCCGAATGTTCATTTGAGAGCGTTTCTGGCCTTCCAGTGGAAACTCTGTGTTGAGTGAATATCTGCACTAACATTCACTTTTTTGGACCCTGAAAATGCATTTGAGAGCGTTCCTAGCATTCTCCTGGAAACTCTGTTTTGAGTGAATATCTGCAGTAAGAATCCCTGTTTTGAACTCAGAAAGTGCTTCTGAGAGAGTTTCTGGCCTTCTCCTGGAAACTCTGTGTTGAGTGAATATCTGCACTAAGTATCACTCATTTGGACTCTGAAAGTGCATTTGAGAGCGTTTCTGGCCTTCCAGTGAACACTCTGTGTTGAGTGAATATCTGCACGAAGAATCACTTTTTTGGATTCTGAAAGTGCATTTGAGAGCGTTTCTGGCCTTCCAGTGAAAACTCTGTGTTGAGTGAATATCTGCAGTGAGAATCACTTTATTGGAGTCTGAATGTGCATTTGAGAGCGTTTATGGCCTTTCAGTGGAAACTCTGTGTGGAGTGAATATCTGCACTAACAATCAATTTTTTGGACTCTGAAAGTGCATTCGAGAGCGTTTCTGGCCTTCCAGTGGAACCTCTGTGTTGAGTGAATATCTGCAGTAAGAATCCCTGTTTTGAACTCAGAAAGTGCTTCTGAGAGCGTTCCTGGCCTTCCAGTGGAAACTCTGTGTTGAGTGAATATCTGCACTAAAAATCACTTTTTTGGACTCTGAAAGTGCATTTGAGAGCGTTTCTGGCCTTCCAGTGAAAACTCTGTGTTCAGTGAATATCTGCAGTGAGAATCAATTTTTGGCCTCTGAAAGTCATTTGAGAGAGATTCTGGCCTTCCAGTGGAAACTCTGTGTTGAGTGAATATCTGCATTAAGAATCACTTTTTTGGCTCTGAAAGTGCATTTCAGAGCGTTCCTAGCCTTTCAGTGGAAACTCTGTGTTGAACGAATATCTGCACTAAGAATCACTTTTTTGGCCTCCGAAAGTTCATTTGATAGCGTTTCTGGCCTTCCAGTGGAAACTCTGTGTTAAGTGAATATCTGCACTAAAAATCACTTTTTTGGACTCTTATAGTGCATTTGAGAGCGTTTCTGGTCTTCCAGTGGAAACTCTGTGTGGAGTGAATATCTGCAGTAAGATTCACTTTTTTGGACTCTGAAAGTGCATTTGAGAGCGTTTCTGGCCATCTACTGTAAACTCTGTGTTGAGTGAATAACTGCGCTGAGAATCACGTGTTGGGACTCTGAAAGTGCATTTGAGAGCGTTTCTGGCCTTCTGGTGGAAACTCTCTGTTGAGTGAATATCTGTACTAAGAATCACTTTTTTGGTCTCAGAAAGTGCATTTGAGAGCGTTTCTGGCCTTCCAGTGGAAACTCTGTGTTGAGTGAATATCTGCACTAAGTATCACGTTTTTGACCTCTGAAAGTGCATTTGAGAGCGTTTCTGGCCTTCCAGTGAAAACTGTGTGTTGAGTGAATATCTGCACTAAGCATCACTTTTTTGGACTCTGAAAGTGCATTTGAGAGCGTTTCTGGCCTTCCAGTGGAAACTCTGTGTTGAGTGAATATCTGCACTAAAAATCACTTTTTTGGACTCTGAAAGTGCATTTGAGAGCGTTTCTGGCCATCTACTGTAAACTCTGTGTTGAGTGAATATCTGCACTAAGAATCACTTTTTTGGACTCAGAAAGTGCTTCTGAGAGAGTTTCTGGCCTTCTTGTGGAAGCTCTGTGTTGACTGAATATCTGCATTAAGAATCACTTTTTGGCTCTGAAAGTGCATTTGAGAGCGTTCCTAGCCTTTCAGTGGAAACTCTGTGCTGAACGAATATCTGCACTAAAAATCACTTTTTTGGACTCTGAAAGTGCATTTGAGAGCGTTTCTGGCCATCTACTGTAAACTATGTGTTGATTGAATATCTGCACTAAGTATCACTTTTTTGGACTCTGAAAGTGCATTTGAGAGCGTTTCTGGCCTTCCAGTGAAAACTCTTTGTTGACTGAATATCTGCAGTGAGAATCAATTTTTGGCCTCTGAAAGTGCATTTGAGAGAGTTTCTGGCCTTCCAGTGGAAACTCTGTGTTGAGTGAATATCTGCATTAAGAATCACTTTTTTGGCTCTGAAAGTGCATTTCAGAGCGTTCCTAGCCTTTCAGTGGAAACTCTGTGTTGAATGAATATCTGCACTAAGAATCACTTTTTTGGACTCCGAAAGTTCATTTGATAGCGTTTCTGGCCTTCCAGTGGAAACTCTGTGTTGAGTGAATATTTGCACTAAAAATCACTTTTTTGGACTCTGAAAGTGCATTTGAGAGAGTTTCTGGCCATCTACTGTAAACTCTGTGTTGAGTGAATAACTGCGCTGAGAATCATGTGTTGGGACTCTGAAAGTGCATTTGAGAGCGTTTCTGGACTTCCAGTGTAAACTCTGTGTTGAGTGAATATCTGCACTAAGAATCATTTTTTTGGACTCTGAAAGTGCTTTTGAGATTCTTTCTGGCCTTCCAGTGAAAACTCTGTGTTGAGTGAATATCTGCAGTAAGAATCATTTTTTGGACGCCAAAAGTTCATTTGAGAGCGTTTCTGGCCTTCCAGTGAAAACTCTGTGTTGAGTGAATATCTGCAGTGAAAATGAATTGTTGGACTCTGAAAGTGCATTCGAGAGCGTTACTGGCCTTCCTGTGAAAATCTGTGTTGAGTGAATATCTGCAGTGAGAATCACTTTTTTGGACTCTGAAAGTGCGTTTGAGAGCGTTTCTTGCCTTTCAGTGGAAACTCTGTGTTGAGTGAATATCTGCAGTAAGAATCCCTGTTTTGAACTCTGAAAGTGCATTTGAGAGCGTTTCTGGCCTTCCAGTGAACACTCTGTGTTGAGTGAATATCTGCACTAAGTATCACTCATTTGGACTCTGAAAGTGCATTTGAGAGCGTTTCTGGCCATCTACTGTAAACTCTGTGTTGAGTGAATATCTGCACTAAGAATCACTTTTTTGGACTCAGAAAGTGCTTCTGAGAGCGTTTCTGGCCTTCCAGTGAAAACTCTTTGTTGACTGAATATCTGCAGTGAGAATCAATTTTTGGCCTTTGAAAGTGCATTTGAGAGAGTTTCTGTCCTTCCAGTGGAAACTCTGTGTTGAGTGAATATCTGCACTAAAAATCGCTTTTTTGGACTCTGAAAGTGCAGTTGAGAGCGTTTCTGGCCATCTACTGTAAACTCTGTGTTGAGTGAATATCTGCAGTAAGAATCACTTTTTGGACTCCAAAGTTCATTCGAGAGCGTTACTGGCCTTCTACTGGAAACTCTGTGTGAGTGAATATCTGCACTAACAATCACTTTTTTGGACTCTGAAAATGCATTTGAGAGCGTTTCTGGCCTTCCAGTGAAAACTCTGTGTTGAGTGAATATCTGCAGTGAGAATCAATTTTTGGACTCTGAAAGTGCATATGAGAGAGTTTCTGGTCTTCCAGTGGAAACTCTGTGTTGAGTGAATATCTGCATTAAGAATCACTTTTTTGGCTCTGAAAGTGCATTTGAGAGCGTTTCTAGCCTTTCAGTGTAAACTCTGTGTTGAACGAATATCTCACTAAGAATCACTTTTTGATCTCCGAATGTTCATTTGAGAGCGTTTCTGGCCTTCCAGTGGAAACTCTGTGTTGAGTGAATATCTGCACTAACATTCACTTTTTTGGACCCTGAAAATGCATTTGAGAGCGTTTCTAGCATTCTCCTGGAAACTCTGTTTTGAGTGAATATCTGCAGTAAGAATCCCTGTTTTGAACTCAGAAAGTGCTTCTGAGAGAGTTTCTGGCCTTCTCCTGGAAACTCTGTGTTGAGTGAATATCTGCACTAAGTATCACTCATTTGGACTCTGAAAGTGCATTTGAGAGCGTTTCTGGCCTTCCAGTGAACACTCTGTGTTGAGTGAATATCTGCACGAAGAATCACTTTTTTGGATTCTGAAAGTGCATTTGAGAGCGTTTCTGGCCTTCCAGTGAAAACTCTGTGTTGAGTGAATATCTGCAGTGAGAATCACTTTATTGGAGTCTGAATGTGCATTTGAGAGCGTTTATGGCCTTTCAGTGGAAACTCTGTGTTGAGTGAATATCTGCACTAAGAATCACTTTTTTGGACTCCGAAAGTTCATTTGAGAGCGTTTCTGGCCTTCCAGTGAACACTCTGTGTTGAGTGAATATCTGCGGTAAGAATCACTTTTTTGGACTCCAAAAGTTCATTCGAGAGCGTTACTGGCCTTCTACTGGAAACTCTGTGTGGAGTGAATATCTGCACTAACAATCAATTTTTTGGACTCTGAAAGTGCATTCGAGAGCGTTTCTGGCCTTCCAGTGGAACCTCTGTGTTGAGTGAATATCTGCAGTAAGAATCCCTGTTTTGAACTCAGAAAGTGCTTCTGAGAGCGTTCCTGGCCTTCCAGTGGAAACTCTGTGTTGAGTGAATATCTGCACTAAAAATCACTTTTTTGGACTCTGAAAGTGCATTTGAGAGCGTTTCTGGCCTTCCAGTGAAAACTCTTTGTTGACTGAATATCTGCAGTGAGAATCAATTTTTGGCCTCTGAAAGTCATTTGAGAGAGATTCTGGCCTTCCAGTGGAAACTCTGTGTTGAGTGAATATCTGCATTAAGAATCACTTTTTTGGCTCTGAAAGTGCATTTCAGAGCGTTCCTAGCCTTTCAGTGGAAACTCTGTGTTGAACGAATATCTGCACTAAGAATCACTTTTTTGGACTATGAAAGTGCATTTGAGAGCGTTTCTGGCCATGTACTGTAAACTCTGTGTTGAGTGAATAACTGCGCTGAGAATCACGTGTTGGGACTCTGAAAGTGCATTTGAGAGCGTTTCTGGCCTTCTGGTGGAAACTCTCTGTTGAGTGAATATCTGTACTAAGAATCACTTTTTTGGTCTCAGAAAGTGCATTTGAGAGCGTTTCTGGCCTTCCAGTGGAAACTCTGTGTTGAGTGAATATCTGCACTAAGTATCACGTTTTTGACCTCTGAAAGTGCATTTGAGAGCGTTTCTGGCCTTCCAGTGAAAACTGTGTGTTGAGTGAATATCTGCACTAAGCATCACTTTTTTGGACTCTGAAAGTGCATTTGAGAGCGTTTCTGGCCTTCTTGTGAAAACTCTGTGTTGAGTGAATATCTGCAGTGAGGATCACTTTTTTGGACTCTGAGAGTGCATTTGAGAGCGTTCTGGCCTTCCAGTGGAAAATCTGTGTTGAGTGAATATCTGCACTAAGAATCACTTTTTTGGACTCCGAAAGTTCATTTGAGAGCGTTTCTGGCCTTCCAGTGAAAACTGTGTGTTGAGTGAATATCTGCAGTGAGAATCAATTTTTGGCCTTTGAAAGTGCATTTGAGAGAGTTTCTGGCCTTCCAGTGGAAACTCTGTGTTGACCTAATATCTTCCCTGAGAATCACAGTTTTGGACTCTGAAAGTGCATTTGAGAGCGTTTCTGGCCTTCCAGTGGAAACTCTGTGTTGAGTGAATATCTGCAGTAAGATTCACTTTTTTGGACTCTGAAAGTGCAGTTGAGAGCGTTTCTGGCCATCTACTGTAAACTCTGTGTTGAGTGAATAACTGCGCTGAGAATCACGTTTTGGGACTCTGAAAGTGCATTTGAGAGCGTTTCTGGCCTTCTGGTGGAAACTCTCTGTTGAGTGAATATCTGCACTAAGTATCACTCATTTGGACTCTGAAAGTGCATTTGAGAGCGTTTCTGGCCATCTATTGTAAACTATGTGTTGAGTGAATATGTGCACTAAGTATCACTTTTTTGGACTCTGAAAGTGCCTTTGAGAGCGTTTTTGGCCTTCTTGTGGAACTCTTTGTCGAGTGAATATCTGCACTAATAATCACTTTTTTGGACTCTGAAAGTGCATTTGAGAGCGTTTCTGGCCTTCCAGTGAAAACTCTGTGTTCAGTGAATATCTGCAGTGAGAATCAATTTTTGGCCTCTGAAAGTCATTTGAGAGAGATTCTGGCCTTCCAGTGGAAACTCTGTGTTGAGTGAATATCTGCAGTGAAAATGAATTGTTGGACTCTGAAAGTGCATTCGAGAGCGTTACTGGCCTTCCTGTGAAAACTCTGTGTTGAGTGAATATCTGCAGTGAGAATCACTTTTTTGGACTCTGAAAGTGCGTTTGAGAGCGTTTCTTGCCTTTCAGTGGAAACTCTGTGTTGAGTGAATATCTGCAGTAAGAATCCTGTTTTGAACTCTGAAAGTGGATTTGAGAGCGTTTCTGGCCTTCAGTGAACACTCTGTGTTGAGTGAATATCTGCACTAGTATCACTCATTTGGACTCTGAAAGTGCATTTGAGAGCGTTTCTGGCCATCTACTGTAAACTCTGTGTTGAGTGAATATCTGCACTAAGAATCACTTTTGGACTCAGAAAGTGCTTCTGAGCGTTTCTAGCCTTCCAGTGAAAACTCTTTGTTGACTGAATATCTGCAGTGAGAATCAATTTTGGCCCTTTGAAAGTGCATTTGAGAGAGTTTCTGTCCTTCCAGTGGAAACTCTGTGTTGAGTGAATATCTGCACTAAAAATCGCTTTTTTTGGACTCTGAAAGTGCAGTTGAGCGTTTCTGGCCATCTACTGTAAACTCTGTGTTGAGTGAATATCTGCGGTAAGAATCACTTTTTGGACTCCAAAGTTCATTCGAGAGCGTTACTGGCCTTCTACTGGAAACTCTGTGTGAGTGAATATCTGTACTCACAATCACTTTTTGGACTCTGAAAATGCATTTGAGAGCGTTTCTGGCCTTCCAGTGAAAACTCTGTGTTGAGTGAATATCTGCAGTGAGAATCAATTTTGGACTCTGAAAGTGCATATGAGAGAGTTTCTGGTCTTCCAGTGGAAACTCTGTGTTGGAGTGAATATCTGCATTAAGAATCACTTTTTGGCTCTGAAAGTGCATTTGAGAGCGTTCTAGCCTTTCAGTGGAAACTCTGTGTTGAACGAATATCTCACTAAGAATCACTTTTTTGATCTCCGAAAGTTCATTTGATAGCGTTTCTGGCCTTCCAGTGGAAACTCTGTGTTAAGTGAATATCTGCACTAAAAATCACTTTTTTGGACTCTTATAGTGCATTTGAGAGCGTTTCTGGTCTTCCAGTGGAAACTCTGTGTGAGTGAATATCTGCAGTAAGATTCACTATTTTGGACTCTGAAAGTGCATTTGAGAGCGTTTCTGGCCATCTACTGTAAACTCTGTGTTGAGTGAATAACTGCGCTGAGAATCACGTGTTGGGACTCTGAAAGTGCATTTGAGAGCGTTTCTGGCCTTCTGGTGGAAACTCTCTGTTGAGTGAATATCTGTACTAAGAATCACTTTTTTGGTCTCAGAAAGTGCATTTGAGAGCGTTTCTGGCCTTCCAGTGGAAACTCTGTGTTGAGTGAATATCTGCACTAAGTATCACGTTTTTGACCTCTGAAAGTGCATTTGAGAGCGTTTCTGGCCTTCCAGTGAAAACTGTGTGTTGAGTGAATATCTGCACTAAGCATCACTTTTTTGGACTCTGAACGTGCATTTGAGAGCGTTTCTGGCCTTCTTGTGAAAACTCTGTGTTGAGTGAATATCTGCAGTGAGGATCACTTTTTTGGACTCTGAGAGTGCATTTGAGAGCGTTTCTGGCATTCCAGTGGAAAATCTGTGTTGAGTGAATATCTGCACTAAGAATCACTTTTTTGGACTCCGAAAGTTCATTTGAGAGCGTTTCTGGCCTTCCAGTGAAAACTGTGTGTTGAGTGAATATCTGCAGTGAGAATCAATTTTTGGCCTTTGAAAGTGCATTTGAGAGAGTTTCTGGCCTTCCAGTGGAAACTCTGTGTTGACCTAATATCTTCCCTGAGAATCACAGTTTTGGACTCTGAAAGTGCATTTGAGAGCGTTTCTGGCCTTCCAGTGAACACTCTGTGTTGAGTGAATATCTGCACTAAGTATCACTCATTTGGACTCTGAAAGTGCATTTGAGAGCGTTTCTGGCCATCTACTATAAACTCTGTGTTGAGTGAATATCTGCACTAAGAATCACTTTTTTGGACTCAGAAAGTGCTTCTGAGAGCGTTTCTGGCCTTCCAGTGAAAACTCTTTGTTGACTGAATATCTGCAGTGAGAATCAATTTTGGCCTTTGAAAGTGCATTTGAGAGAGTTTCTGTCCTTCCAGTGGAAACTCTGTGTTGAGTGAAAATCTGCACTAAAAATCGCTTTTTTGGACTCTGAAAGTGCAGTTGAGAGCGTTTCTGGCCATCTACTGTAAACTCTGTGTTGAGTGAATATCTGCGGTAAGAATCACTTTTTGGACTCCAAAAGTTCATTCGAGAGCGTTTACTGGCCTTCTACTGGAAACTCTGTGTGGAGTGAATATCTGCACTAACAATCACTTTTTGGACTCTGAAAATGCATTTGAGAGCGTTTCTGGCCTTCCAGTGAAAACTCTGTGTTGAGTGAATATCTGCAGTGAGAATCAATTTTGGACTCTGAAAGTGCATATATGAGAGAGTTTCTGGTCTTCCAGTGGAAACTCTGTGTTGAGTGAATATCTGCATTAAGAATCACTTTTTGGCTCTGAAAGTGCATTTGAGAGCGTTCTAGCCTTTCAGTGTAAACTCTGTGTTGACGAATATCTCACTAAGAATCACTTTTTGATCTCCGAATGTTCATTTGAGAGCGTTTCTGGCCTTCCAGTGGAAACTCTGTGTTGAGTGAATATCTGCACTAACATTCACTTTTTGGACCCTGAAAATGCATTTGAGAGCGTCCTAGCATTCTCCTGGAAACTCTGTTTGAGTGAATATCTGCAGTAAGAATCCCTGTTTTGAACTCAGAAAGTGCTTCTGAGAGAGTTTCTGGCCTTCTCCTGGAAACTCTGTGTTGAGTGAATATCTGCACTAAGTATCACTCATTTGGACTCTGAAAGTGCATTTGAGAGCCGTTTTCTGGCCTTCCAGTGAACACTCTGTGTTGAGTGAATATCTGCACGAAGAATCACTTTTTTGGATTCTGAAAGTGCATTTGAGAGCGTTTCTGGCCTTCCAGTGAAAACTCTGTGTTGAGTGAATATCTGCAGTGAGAATCACTTTATTGGAGTCTGAATGTGCATTTGAGAGCGTTTATGGCCTTTCAGTGGAAACTCTGTGTTGAGTGAATATCTGCACTAAGAATCACTTTTTGGACTCGAAAGTTCATTTGAGAGCGTTTCTGGCCTTCCAGTGAACACTCTGTGTTGAGTGAATATCTGCGGTAAGAATCACTTTTTGGACTCCAAAAGTTCATTCGAGAGCCAAGCATTGGCCTTCTACTGAAACTCTGTGTGAGTGAATATCTGCACTAACAATCAATTTTTGGACTCTTGAAAGTGCATTCAGAGCGTTTCTGGCCTTCCAGTGGAACTTCTGTGTTGAGTGAATATCTGCAGTAAGAATCCTGTTTTGAACTCAGAAAGTGCTTCTGAGAGCGTTCCTGGCCTTCCAGTGGAAACTCTGTGTTGAGTGAATATCTGCACTAAAAATCACTTTTTTGGACTCTGAAAGTGCATTTGAGAGCGTTTCTGGCCTTCCAGTGAAAACTCTTTGTTGACTGAATATCTGCAGTGAGAATCAATTTTGGCCTCTGAAAGTCATTTGAGAGAGATTCTGCCTTCCAGTGGAAACTCTGTGTTGAGTGAATATCTGCATTAAGAATCACTTTTTGGCTCTGAAAGTGCATTTCAGAGCGTGCCTTGCCTTTCAGTGGAAACTCTGTGTTGGACGAATATCTGCACTAAGAATCACTTTTTTGGACTATGAAAGTGCATTTGAGAGCGTTTCTGGCCATGTACTGTAAACTCTGTGTTGAGTGAATAACTGCGCTGAGAATCACGTGTTGGGACTCTGAAAGTGCATTTGAGAGCTTTTCTGGCCTTCTGGTGGAAACTCTCTGTTGAGTGAATATCTGTACTAAGAATCACTTTTTGGTCTCAGAAAGTGCATTTGAGAGCGTTTCTGGCCTTCCAGTGGAAACTCTGTGTTGAGTGAATATCTGCACTAAGCATCACTTTTTTGGACTCTGAGAGTGCATTTGAGAGCGTTCTGGCATTCCAGTGGAAAATCTGTGTTGAGTGAATATCTGCACTAAGAATCACTTTTGGACTCAAAGTTCATTTGAGAGCGTTTCCTGGCCTTCCAGTGAAAACTGTGTGTTGAGTGAATATCTGCAGTGAGAATCAATTTTGGCCTTTGAAAGTGCATTTGAGAGAGTTTCTGGCCTTCCAGTGGAAACTCTGTGTTGACCTAATATCTTCCTGAGAATCACAGTTTTGGACTCTGAAAGTGCATTTGAGAGCGTTTCTGGCCTTCCAGTGAACACTCTGTGTTGAGGAATATCTGCACTAAGTATCACTCATTTGGACTCTGAAAGTGCATTTGAGAGCGTTTCTGGCCATCTACTGTAAACTCTGTGTTGAGTGAATATCTGCACTAAGAATCACTTTTGGACTCAGAAAGTGCTTCTGAGAGCGTTTCTAGCCTTCCAGTGAAAACTCTTTGTTGACTGAATATCTGCAGTGAGAATCAATTTTTGGCCTTTGAAAGTGCATTTGAGAGAGTTTCTGTCCTTCCAGTGGAAACTCTGTGTTGAGTGAATATCTGCACTAAAATCGCTTTTTGGACTCTGAAAGTGCAGTTGAGAGCGTTTCTGGCCATCTACTGTAAACTCTGTGTTGAGTGAATATCTGCGGTAAGAATCACTTTTGGACTCCAAAGTTCATTCGAGAGCGTTACTGGCCTTCTACTGGAAACCTGTGTGGAGTGAATATCTGCACTAACAATCACTTTTGGACTCTGAAAATGCATTTGAGAGCGTTTCTGGCCTTCCAGTGAAAACTCTGTGTTGAGTGAATATCTGCAGTGAGAATCAATTTTTTTGGACTCTGAAAGTGCATATGAGAGAGTTTCTGGTCTTCCAGTGGAAACTCTGTGTTGAGTGAATATCTGCATTAAGAATCACTTTTTGGCTCTGAAAGTGCATTTGAGAGCGTTCCTAGCCTTTCAGTGTAAACTCTGTGTTGAAGCGAATATCTCACTAAGAATCACTTTTTGATCTCGAATGTTCATTTGAGAGCGTTCTGGCCTTCCAGTGGAAACTCTGTGTTGAGTGAATATCTGCACTAACATTCACTTTTGGACCTGAAAATGCATTTGAGAGCGTTCCTAGCATTCTCCTGGAAACTCTGTTTTGAGTGAATATCTGCAGTAAGAATCCCTGTTTTGAACTCAGAAAGTGCTTCTGAGAGAGTTTCTGGCCTCTCCTGGAAACTCTGTGTTGAGTGAATATCTGCACTAAGTATCACTCATTTGGACTCTGAAAGTGCATTTGAGAGCGTTTCTGGCCTTCCAGTGAACACTCTGTGTTGGAGTGAATATCTGCACGAAGAATCACTTTTTGGATTCTGAAAGTGCATTTGAGAGCGTTTCTGGCCTTCCAGTGAAAACTCTGTGTTGAGTGAATATCTGCAGTGAGAATCACTATTGGAGTCTGAATGTGCATTTGAGAGCGTTTATGGCCTTTCAGTGGAAACTCTGTGTTGAGTGAATATCTGCACTAAGAATCACTTTTTGGACTCCGAAGTTCATTTGAGAGCGTTTCTGGCCTTCCAGTGAACACTCTGTGTTGAGTGAATATCTGCGGTAAGAATCACTTTTTGGACTCCAAAGTTCATTCGAGAGCGTTACTGGCCTTCTACTGGAAACTCTGTGTGAGTGAATATCTGCACTAACAATCAATTTTTGGACTCTGAAAGTGCATTCGAGAGCGTTTCTGGCCTTCCAGTGGAACCTCTGTGTTGAGTGAATATCTGCAGTAAGAATCCCTGTTTGAACTCAGAAAGTGCTTCTGAGAGAGCGTTCCTGGCCTTCCAGTGGAAACTCTGTGTTGAGTGAATATCTGCACTAAAAATCACTTTTTTGGACTCTGAAAGTGCATTTGAGAGCGTTTCTGGCCTTCCAGTGAAAACTCTTTGTTGACTGAATATCTGCAGTGAGAATCAATTTTTGGCCTCTGAAAGTCATTTGAGAGAGATTCTGGCCTTCCAGTGGAAACTCTGTGTTGAGTGAATATCTGCATTAAGAATCACTTTTTTGGCTCTGAAAGTGCATTTCAGAGCGTTCCTAGCCTTTCAGTGGAAACTCTGTGTTGAACGAATATCTGCACTAAGAATCACTTTTTTGGACTATGAAAGTGCATTTGAGAGCGTTTCTGGCCATGTACTGTAAACTCTGTGTTGAGTGAATAACTGCGCTGAGAATCACGTGTTGGGACTCTGAAAGTGCATTTGAGCTTTTCTGGCCTTCTGGTGGAAACTCTCTGTTGAGTGAATATCTGTACTAAGAATCACTTTTTGGTCTCAGAAAGTGCATTTGAGAGCGTTTCTGGCCTTCCAGTGGAAACTCTGTGTTGAGTGAATATCTGCACTAAGAATCACTTTTTTGACCTCTGAAAGTGCATTTGAGAGCGTTTCTGGCCTTCCAGTGAAAACTGTGTGTTGAGTGAATATCTGCACTAAGCATCACTTTTGGACTCTGAAAGTGCATTTGAGAGCGTTTCTGGCCTTCTTGTGAAAACTCTGTGTTGAGTGAATATCTGCAGTGAGGATCACTTT
>JAFDVH010000038.1:212381-238031 GCA_019176425.1 Megalops atlanticus
ACTGCAGATATTCCTCATACAGAGTTTTCCTGGAAGGCCAGAGCAGCTCTCAAATGCATTTTCAAGTCCAAAAAGTGATTCTTAGTGGAGATATTCCTCAGCACAGAGTTCCACAAGATGGCCGACGCTCTCAAATGCACTTTCTGAGTCAAAAGTGTTTCTCACTGCAGATATTCTCCTTTTAGAGTTTTCACTGGAAGGCCAGAAACGCTCTCAAATGAACATTCGGAGATCAAAAAAGTGATTCTTAGTGAGATATTCGTTCAACACAGAGTTTACACTGAAAGGCTAGGAACGCTCTCAAATGCTCTTTCAGAGCCAAAAAAGTGATTCTTAATGCAGATATTCACTCAACACAGAGTTTTCACTGGAAGGCCAGAAACGCTCTCAAATGAACTTTCGGAGTCCAAAAAAGTGATTCTTAGTGCAGATATTCACTCAACACAGAGTTTTCACTGGAAGGCCAGAAACGCTCTCAAATGCATTTTCAGAGTCCAAAAGTGATTGTTAGTGGAGATATTCACTCCACACAGAGTTTCCAGTAGAAGGCCAGTAACGCTCTCAAATGCACTTTCAGAGTCCAAAAAAGTAATTTTTAGTGCAGATATTCACTAAACACAGAGTTTCCAATGGAAGGCCTGAAACGCTCTCAAATGAACTTTCGGAGTCCAAAAAAGTGATTTTTAGTGCAGATATTCACTAAACACAGACTTTCCACTGGAAGGCCAGAAAGCTCTCAAATGATCTTGCGGAGTCCAAAAAAGTGATTCTTAGTGCAGATATTCGTTCAACACAGAGTTTCCACTGAAAGGTTAGGAACGCTCTCAAATGCACTTTCAGAGTCCAAAAAAGTGATTCTTAGTGCAGATATTAACTCAACACAGATTTTCCACTGGAAGGCCAGAAACGCTCACAAATGCACTTTCAGAGTCCAAAAAATTGATTCTTACTACAGATATTCACTAAACACAGAGTTTCCACTTTAAGGCCAGAAACGCTCTGAAATGCACTTTCAGAGTCCAAAAAATTGATTCTTACTACAGATATTCACTCCACACAGAGCTTCCAGTAGAAGGCCAGAAACGCTCTCAAATGCACTTTGAGAGTCCAAAAAATTGATTCTTACTGCATATATTCACTCCACACAGACTTTCCAGTAGAAGGCCAGTAACGCTCTCAAATGAACTTTCTGAGTCCAAAAACGTGATTCTTACTGCAGATATTCACTCAACACAGAGTTTTCACTGGAAGGCCAGAAACGCTCTCAAAAGCACTTTCAGTGTCCAAAAAAGTGATTCTTAGTGCAGATATTCACTCAACACAGAGTTCCACAAGAAGGCAAGAAACGCTCTCAGAAGCACTTTCAGAGTCCAAAAATTGATTTTCACTGCACATATTCACTCAACACAGAGTTTTCACTGGAAGGCCAGAGAAACGCTCTCAAATGCACTTTGAGAGTCCAAAAATTGATTCTTACTACAGATATTCACTCAACACAGAGTTTCCACTGGAAGGCCAGAAACGCTCTCAAATGCACTTTCAAAGGCCAAAAATTGATTCTCACTGCAGATATTCACTCAACACAGAGTTTACACTGGAAGGCCAGAAACGCTCTCAAATGCACTTTGAGAGTCCAAAAAATTGATTCTTACTACAGATATTCACTCAACACAGAGTTTCCACTGGAAGGAGAAACGCTCTCAAATACCCTTTCAGAGTCCAAAAAAGTGATTCTTAGTGCATATATTCACTCAACACAGAGTTTCCACTGGAAGGCCCGAAACGCTCTCAAATGCACTTTTGGAGTCCAAAAAAGTGATTCTCAGTGCAGATATTCACTCAACACAGAGTTTCCACTGAAAGGCCAGACACGCTCTCAAACGCACTTTCAGAGTCCAAAAAAGTGATTCTCACTGCAGATATTCACTCAACACAGAGTTTTCACAGGAAGGCCAGTAACGCTCTCAAATGCACTTTCAGAGTCCAACAATTCATTTTCACTGCAGATATTCACTCCACACAGAGTTTCCAGTAGGAGGCCAGTAACGCTCTCAAATGAACTTTGGAGTCCAAAACGTGATTCTTACTGCAGATATTCACTCAAAACAGAGTTTCCAGGAGAATGCTAGGAACGCTCTCAAATGCATTTTCAGGGTCCAAAAAAGTGAATGTTAGTGCAGATATTCACTCAACACAGAGTTTCCACTGGAAGGCCAGAAACGCTCTCAAATGAACATTCGGTGATCAAAAAGTGATTCTTAGTGAGATATTCACTCAACACAGAGTTTACACTGAAAGGCTAGCTCTCAAATGCTCTCAAATGCACTTTCAGAGCCAAAAAGTGATTCTTAATGCAGATATTCACTCAACACAGAGTTTCCACTGGAAGGCCCGAAACGCTCTCAAATGCACTTTTGGAGTCCAAAAAAAGTGATTCTTAGTGCAGATATTCACTCAACACAGAGTTTCCACTGAAAGACTAGGAACCTTCTCAAATGCATTTTCAGAATCCAAAAAAGTGTTTCTCACTGCAGATATTCACTCAACACAGAGTTTTCACTGGAAGCCAAAAACCCTCTCAAATGCACTTTCGGAGTCCAAAAAAGTGATTCTTAGTGCAGATATTCACTCAACACAGAGTTTCCACTGAAAGGCCAAAAACGCTCTCAAACGCACTTTCAGAGTCCAAAAAAGTGATTCTCACTGCAGATATTCACTCAACACAGAGTTTCCACTGGAAAGCCAGAAACGCTCTCAAATGCACTTTCAGAGTCCAAAAATTGATTCTCACTGCAGATATTCACTCAACACAGAGTTTTCACTGGAAGGCCAGAAATGCTCTCAAATGCATTTTCAGAGTCCAAAAAATTGATTCTTACTGCATATATTCACTCAACACAGAGTTTCCAGGAGAAGGCCAGTAACGCTCTCAAATGAACTTTCTGAGTCCAAAAACGTGATTCTTACTGCAGATATTCACTCAACACAGAGTTTTCACTGGAAAGCCAGAAACGCTCTCAAAAGCACTTTCAGTGTCCAAAAAAGTGATTCTTAGTGCAGATATTCACTCAACACAGAGTTCCACTGGAAGGCAAGAAACGCTCTCAGAAGCACTTTCAGAGTCCAAAAATTGATTTTCACTGCACATATTCACTCAACACAGAGTTTTCACTGGAAGGACAGAAACGCTCTCAAATGCATTTTCAGAGTCCAAAAAAGTGATTCTTACTGCATATATTCACTCCACACAGAGTTTCCAGTAGAAGGCCAGTAACGCTCTCAAATGAACTTTTGGAGTCCAAAAAAGTGATTCTTAGTGCAGATATTCACTCAACACAGAGTTTCCACTGAAAGGCTAGGAACCTTCTCAAATGCATTTTCAGAGTCCAAAAAAGTGATTGTTAGTGCATATATTCACTCCACACAGAGTTTCCAGTAGGAGGCCAGTAACGCTCTCAAATGAACTTTTGGAGTCCAAAACCGTGATTCTTACTGCAGATATTCACTCAACACAGAGTTTTCACTGGAAGGCCAGAAACGCTCTCAGAAGCACTTTCAGAGTCCAAAAAAGTGTTTCTCACTGCAGATATTCACTCAACACAGAGTTTTCACTGGAAGGCCAGAAACGCTCTCAGAAGCACTTTCAGAGTCCAAAAAAGTGATTCTTAGTGCATATATTCACTCAACACAGAGTTCCACAAGATGGCCAGAAACGCTCTCAGAAGCACTTTCTGAGTCCAAAAAAGTGTTTCTCACTGCAGATATTCACTCAACACAGAGTTTTCACTGGAAGGCCAGAAACGCTCTCAAATGAACATTCGGAGATCAAAAAAGTGATTCTTAGTGAGATATTCGCTCAACACAGAGTTTACACTGAAAGGCTAGGAACGCTCTCAAATGCACTTTCAGAGCCAAAAAAGTGATTCTTAATGCAGATATTCACTCAACACAGAGTGTTCACTGGAAGGCCAGAAACGCTCTCAAATGAACTTTCGGAGTCCAAAAAAGTGATTCTTAGTGCAGATATTCACTCAACACAGAGTTTTCACTGGAAGGCCAGAAACGCTCTCAAATGCATTTTCAGAGTCCAAAAAAGTGATTGTTAGTGGAGATATTCACTCCACACAGAGTTTCCAGTAGAAGGCCAGTAACGCTCTCAAATGCACTTTCAGAGTCCAAAAAAGTAATTTTTAGTGCAGATATTCACTAAACACAGAGTTTCCAATGGAAGGCCTGAAACGCTCTCAAATGAACTTTCGGAGTCCAAAAAAGTGATTTTTAGTGCAGATATTCACTAAACACAGACTTTCCACTGGAAGGCCAGAAAGCTCTCAAATGATCTTGCGGAGTCCAAAAAAGTGATTCTTAGTGCAGATATTCGTTCAACACAGAGTTTCCACTGAAAGGTTAGGAACGCTCTCAAATGCACTTTCAGAGTCCAAAAAAGTGATTCTTAGTGCAGATATTAACTCAACACAGATTTTCCACTGGAAGGCCAGAAACGCTCACAAATGCACTTTCAGAGTCCAAAAAATTGATTCTTACTACAGATATTCACTAAACACAGAGTTTCCACTTTAAGGCCAGAAACGCTCTGAAATGCACTTTCAGAGTCCAAAAAATTGATTCTTACTACAGATATTCACTCCACACAGAGCTTCCAGTAGAAGGCCAGAAACGCTCTCAAATGCACTTTGAGAGTCCAAAAAATTGATTCTTACTGCATATATTAACTCCACACAGACTTTCCAGTAGAAGGCCAGTAACGCTCTCAAATGAACTTTCTGAGTCCAAAAACGTGATTCTTACTGCAGATATTCACTCAACACAGAGTTTTCACTGGAAGGCCAGAAACGCTCTCAAAAGCACTTTCAGTGTCCAAAAAAGTGATTCTTAGTGCAGATATTCACTCAACACAGAGTTCCACAAGAAGGCAAGAAACGCTCTCAGAAGCACTTTCAGAGTCCAAAAATTGATTTTCACTGCACATATTCACTCAACACAGAGTTTTCACTGGAAGGCCAGAAACGCTCTCAAATGCACTTTGAGAGTCCAAAAAATTGATTCTTACTACAGATATTCACTCAACACAGAGTTTCCACTGGAAGGCCAGAAACGCTCTCAAATGCACTTTCAAAGGCCAAAAATTGATTCTCACTGCAGATATTCACTCAACACAGAGTTTACACTGGAAGGCCAGAAACGCTCTCAAATGCACTTTGAGAGTCCAAAAAATTGATTCTTACTACAGATATTCACTCAACACAGAGTTTCCACTGGAAGGACAGAAACGCTCTCAAATACCCTTTCAGAGTCCAAAAAAGTGATTCTTAGTGCAGATATTCACTCAACACAGAGTTTCCACTGGAAGGCCCGAAACGCTCTCAAATGCACTTTTGGAGTCCAAAAAAGTGATTCTTAGTGCAGATATTCACTCAACACAGAGTTTCCACTGAAAGGCCAGACACGCTCTCAAACGCACTTTCAGAGTCCAAAAAAGTGATTCTCACTGCAGATATTCACTCAACACAGAGTTTTCACAGGAAGGCCAGTAACGCTCTCAAATGCACTTTCAGAGTCCAACAATTCATTTTCACTGCAGATATTCACTCCACACAGAGTTTCCAGTAGGAGGCCAGTAACGCTCTCAAATGAACTTTTGGAGTCCAAAAACGTGATTCTTACTGCAGATATTCACTCAAAACAGAGTTTCCAGGAGAATGCTAGGAACGCTCTCAAATGCATTTTCAGGGTCCAAAAAAGTGAATGTTAGTGCAGATATTCACTCAAAACAGAGTTTCCACTGGAAGGCCAGAAACGCTCTCAAATGAACATTCGGTGATCAAAAAAGTGATTCTTAGTGAGATACTCGTTCAACACAGAGTTTACACTGAAAGGCTAGGAACGCTCTCAAATGCACTTTCAGAGCCAAAAAAGTGATTCTTAATGCAGATATTCACTCAACACAGAGTTTCCACTGGAAGACCAGAAACTCTCTCATATGCACTTTCAGAGTCCCAAAACGTGATTTTCAGCGCAATTATTCACTCAACTCAGAGTTTACAGTAGATGGCCAGAAACGCTCTCAACTGCACTTTCAGAGTCCAAAAAAGTGAATCTTACTGCAGATATTCACTCAACACAGAGTTTCCACTGGAAGGCCAGAAACGCTCTCACATGCACTTTCAGAGTCCAAAAAAGTGATTTTTAGTGCAGATATTCACTCAACACAGAGTTTCCACTGGAAGGCCAGAAACTCTCTCAAATGCACTTTCAAAGGCCAAAAATTGATTCTCACTGCAGATATTCACTCAACACAGAGTTTACACTGGAAGGCCAGAAACGCTCTCAAATGCACTTTCAGAGTCCAAATGACTGATACTTAGTGCAGATATTCACTCAACACAGAGTTTCCAGGAGAAGGCCAGAAACTCTCTCAGAAGCACTTTCTGAGTTCAAAACAGGGATTCTTACTGCAGATATTCACTCAATACAGAGTTTCCAGGAGAATGCTAGAACGCTCTCAAATGCACTTTCAGAGCCAAAAAGTGATTCTTAATGCAGATATTCAGTCAACACAGAGTTTTCACAAGAAGGCCAGAAACTCTCTCAGAAGCACTTTCTGAGTCCAAAAAAGTGATTCTTAGTACAGATATTCACTCAACACAGAGTTTACAGTAGATGGCCAGAAACGCTCTCAGAAACACTTTCAGAGTTCAAAACATTGATTCTTACTGCAGATATTCACTCAACACAGAGTTTCCACTGGAAGGCCAGAAACGCTCTCAAATGCACTTTCAGAATCCAAAAAGTGATTCTTACTGCAGATATTCACTCAACACAGAGTTTTCACTGGAAGGCCAGAAACGCTCTCAAATGAACTTTTGGAGTCCAAAAGTGATTTTTAGTGCAGATATTCACTAAACACAGAGTTTCCACTGGAAGGCCAAAAGCTCTCAAATGATCTTTCAGAGTCCAAAAAGTGATTCTTAGTGCAGATATTCACTCAACACAGAGTTTCCACTGAAAGGCCAGAAACGCTCTCAAATGCACTTTCAGAGTGCAAAAAGTGATTCTTACTGCAGATATTCACTCAACACAGAGTTTCCAGTAGAAGGCCAGAAACGCTCTCAAATGCACTTTGAGAGTCCAAAAAATTGATACTTACTGCAGATATTCACTCAACACAGAGTTTCCACTGGAAGGCCAGAAACGCTCTCAAATGCACTTTCAGAGTCAAAAAAAGTGATTCTTAGTGCAGATATTCACTCAACACAGAGTTTCCACTGGAAGGCCAGAAACGCTCTCAAATGCACTTTCTGAGTCCAAAAAGTGATTCTTAGTGCAGATATTCACTCAACACAGAGTTTCCACTGGAAGGCCAGAAACCTTCTCAAATGCATTTTCAGAGTCCAAAAAAGTGATTCTCACTGCAGATATTCACTCAACACAGAGTTTCCACTGGAAGGCCAGAAACGCTCTCAAATGCACTTTCAGAGTCCAAAAAGTGATTCTTAGTGCAGATATTCACTCAACACAGAGTTTCCACTGGAAGGCTAGAAACGCTCTCAAATGCATTTTCAGAATCCAAAAAGTGATTCTCACTGCAGATATTCACTCAACACAGAGTTTTCACTGGAAGGCCAGAAACGCTCTCAAATGCACTTTCAGAGTCCAAAAAGTGATTCTTAGTGCAGATATTCACTCAACACAGAGTTTCCACTGAAAGGCCAAAAACGCTCTCAAACGCACTTTCAGAGTCCAAAAAAGTGATTCTCACTGCAGATATTCACTCAACACAGAGTTTCCACTGAAAGGCCAAAAACGCTCTCAAACGCACTTTCAGAGTCCAAAAAAGTGATTCTCACTGCAGATATTCACTCAACACAGAGTTTCCACTGGAAAGCCAGAAACGCTCTCAAATGCACTTTCAGAGTCCAAAAATTGATTCTCACTGCAGATATTCACTCAACACAGAGTTTTCACTGGAAGGCCAGAAATGCTCTCAAATGCATTTTCAGAGTCCAAAAATTGATTCTTACTGCAGATATTCACTCAACACAGAGTTTCCAGTAGAAGGCCAGAAACGCTCTCAAATGAACTTTCAGAGTCCAAAACGTGATTCTTACTGCAGATATTCACTCAACACAGAGTTTTCACTGGAAGGCCAGAAACGCTCTCAAAAGCACTTTCAGTGTCCAAAAAGTGATTCTTAGTGCAGATATTCACTCAACACAGAGTTCCACAAGAAGGCCAGAAACGCTCTCAAATGCACTTTCAGAGTCCAAAAATTGATTTTCACTGCAGATATTCACTCAACACAGAGTTTTCACTGGAAGGCCAGAAACGCTCTCAAATGCATTTTCAGAGTCCAAAAAGTGATTCTTACTGCATATATTCACTCCACACAGAGTTTCCAGTAGAAGGCCAGTAACGCTCTCAAATGAACTTTTGGAGTCCAAAAAGTGATTCTTAGTGCAGATATTCACTCAACACAGAGTTTCCACTGAAAGGCTAGGAACCTTCTCAAATGCATTTTCAGAGTCCAAAAAGTGATTGTTAGTGCAGATATTCACTCAACACAGAGTTTCCAGTAGGAGGCCAGAAACGCTCTCAAATGCACTTTCAGAGTCCAAAAACGTGATTCTTACTGCAGATATTCACTCAACACAGAGTTTTCACTGGAAGGCCAGAAACGCTCTCAGAAGCACTTTCAGAGTCCAAAAAGTGATTCTTAGTGCATATATTCACTCAACACAGAGTTCCACAAGAAGGCCAGAAACGCTCTCAAATGCACTTTCTGAGTCCAAAAAGTGATTCTTACTGCAGATATTCACTCAACACAGAGTTTTCACTGGAAGGCCAGAAACGCTCTCAAATGAACTTTCAGAGATCAAAAAGTGATTCTTAGTGCAGATATTCACTCAACACAGAGTTTTCACTGGAAGGCCAGAAACGCTCTCAAATGCACTTTCAGAGCCAAAAAGTGATTCTTAATGCAGATATTCACTCAACACAGAGTTTTCACTGGAAGGCCAGAAACGCTCTCAAATGAACTTTCAGAGTCCAAAAAAAGTGATTCTTAGTGCAGATATTCACTCAACACAGAGTTTTCACTGGAAGGCCAGAAACGCTCTCAAATGCATTTTCAGAGTCCAAAAAGTGATTGTTAGTGGAGATATTCACTCAACACAGAGTTTCCAGTAGAAGGCCAGTAACGCTCTCAAATGCACTTTCAGAGTCCAAAAAGTGATTTTTAGTGCAGATATTCACTAAACACAGAGTTTCCAATGGAAGGCCTGAAACGCTCTCAAATGAACTTTCGGAGTCCAAAAAAGTGATTTTTAGTGCAGATATTCACTAAACACAGAGTTTCCACTGGAAGGCCAGGAAAGCTCTCAAATGAACTTTCGGAGTCCAAAAAGTGATTCTTAGTGCAGATATTCACTCAACACAGAGTTTCCACTGGAAGGTTAGAAACGCTCTCAAATGCACTTTCAGAGTCCAAAAAGTGATTCTTAGTGCAGATATTCACTCAACACAGATTTTCCACTGGAAGGCCAGAAACGCTCTCAAATGCACTTTCAGAGTCCAAAAAAGTGATTCTTACTACAGATATTCACTCCACACAGAGCTTCCAGTAGAAGGCCAGAAACGCTCTCAAATGCACTTTGAGAGTCCAAAAAATTGATTCTTACTGCATATATTCACTCCACACAGAGTTTCCAGTAGAAGGCCAGTAACGCTCTCAAATGAACTTTCTGAGTCCAAAACGTGATTCTTACTGCAGATATTCACTCAACACAGAGTTTTCACTGGAAGGCCAGAAACGCTCTCAAAAGCACTTTCAGTGTCCAAAAAGTGATTCTTAGTGCAGATATTCACTCAACACAGAGTTCCACAAGAAGGCAAGAAACGCTCTCAGAAGCACTTTCAGAGTCCAAAAATTGATTTTCACTGCACATATTCACTCAACACAGAGTTTTCACTGGAAGGCCAGAAACGCTCTCAAATGCACTTTGAGAGTCCAAAAATTGATTCTTACTACAGATATTCACTCAACACAGAGTTTCCACTGGAAGGCCAGAAACGCTCTCAAATGCACTTTCAAAGGCCAAAAATTGATTCTCACTGCAGATATTCACTCAACACAGAGTTTACACTGGAAGGCCAGAAACGCTCTCAAATGCACTTTGAGAGTCCAAAAAATTGATTCTTACTACAGATATTCACTCAACACAGAGTTTCCACTGGAAGGACAGAAACGCTCTCAAATACCCTTTCAGAGTCCAAAAAAGTGATTCTTAGTGCAGATATTCACTCAACACAGAGTTTCCACTAAAAAGGCCAGAAACGCTCTCAAATGCACTTTCAGAGTCCAAAAAGTGATTCTTAGTGCAGATATTCACTCAACACAGAGTTTCCAGTAGAAGGCCAGAAACGCTCTCAAATGCACTTTCAGAGTCCAAAAAGTGATTCTTAGTGCAGATATTCACTCAACACAGAGTTTCCACTGGAAGGCCAGAAACGCTCTCAAATGCACTTTCAGAGTCCAAAAAGTGATTCTTAGTGCAGATATTCACTCAACACAGAGTTTCCACTGGAAGGCCAGAAACGCTCTCAAATGCACTTTCAGAGTCCAAAAAGTGATTCTTAGTGCAGATATTCACTCAACACAGAGTTTCCACTGAAGGCCAGGAACCTTCTCAAATGCATTTTCAGAGTCCAAAAAGTGTTTCTCACTGCAGATATTCACTCAACACAGAGTTTTCACTGGAAGGCCAGAAAAGCTCTCAAATGCACTTTCAGAGTCCAAAAGTGATTTTTAGTGCAGATATTCACTCAACACAGAGTTTCCACTGGAAGGTTAGGAAACGCTCTCAAATGCACTTTCAGAGTCCAAAAAGTGATTCTTAGTGCAGATATTCACTCAACACAGAGTTTTCACTAGAAGGCCAGAAACGCTCTCAAATGCACTTTCAGAGTCCAAAAAGTGATTCTTAGTGCAGATATTCACTCAACACAGAGTTTCCACTGGAAGGCCAGAAACGCTCTCGAATGCACTTTCAGAGTCCAAAAAGTGATTCTTCGTGCAGATATTCACTCAACACAGAGTTTTCACTGGAAGGCCAGAAACGCTCTCAAATGCACTTTCAGAGTCCAAAAAGTGATTCTTAGTGCAGATATTCACTCAACACAGAGTTTCCACAAGAAGGCCAGAAACGCTCTCAAATGCACTTTCAGAGTCCAAAATTGATTTTCACTGCAGATATTCACTCAACACAGAGTTTTCACTGGAAGGCCAGAAACGCTCTCAAATGCATTTTCAGAGTCCAAAAAGTGATTGTTAGTGCAGATATTCACTCCACACAGAGTTTCCACTAGAAGGCCAGTAACGCTCTCAAATGACCTTTTAGAGTCCAAAAGTGTGATTCTTAGTGCAGATATTCACTCAACACAGAGTTTACAGTAGATGGCCAGAAACGCTATCAAATGCACTTTCGGAGTCGAAAATAGTGATTTTTAGTGCAGATATTCACTCAACACAGAGTTTCCACTGGAAGGCCAGAAACGCTCTCAAATGCACTTTCAGAGTCCAAAAAGTGATTCTTAGTGCAGATATTCACTCAACACAGAGTTTCCACTGGAAGGCCCGAAACGCTCTCAAATGCACTTTCAGAGTCCAAAAAAGTGATTCTTAGTGCAGATATTCACTCAACACAGAGTTTCCACTGGAAGGCCAGAAACGCTCTCAAATGCACTTTCAGAGTCCAAAAAGTGATTCTTAGTGCAGATATTCACTCAACACAGAGTTTCCACTGAAAGACTAGGAACCTTCTCAAATGCATTTTCAGAGTCCAAAAAAGTGTTTCTCACTGCAGATATTCACTCAACACAGAGTTTTCACTGGAAGGCCAGAAACGCTCTCAAATGCACTTTCGGAGTCCAAAAAAGTGATTCTTAGTGCAGATATTCACTCAACACAGAGTTTCCACTGAAAGGCCAAAAACGCTCTCAAACGCACTTTCAGAGTCCAAAAAAGTGATTCTCACTGCAGATATTCACTCAACACAGAGTTTCCACTGAAAGGCCAAAACGCTCTCAAACGCACTTTCAGAGTCCAAAAAAGTGATTCTCACTGCAGATATTCACTCAACACAGAGTTTCCACTGGAAAGCCAGAAACGCTCTCAAATGCACTTTCAGAGTCCAAAAAAGTGATTTTTAGTGCAGATATTCACTCAACACAGAGTTTCCACTGGAAGGCCAGAAACTCTCTCAAATGCACTTTCAAAGGCCAAAAATTGATTCTCACTGCAGATATTCACTCAACACAGAGTTTACACTGGAAGGCCAGAAACGCTCTCAAATGCACTTTCAGAGTCCAAATGACTGATACTTAGTGCAGATATTCACTCAACACAGAGTTTCCAGGAGAAGGCCAGAAACTCTCTCAAAAGCACTTTCTGAGTTCAAAAAATTGATTCTTACTGCAGATATTCACTCAACACAGAGTTTCCACTGAGAAGGCCAGAAACGCTCTCAAATGCACTTTCAGAGCCAAAAAGTGATTCTTAATGCAGATATTCAGTCAACACAGAGTTTCCACAAGAAGGCCAGAAACTCTCTCAGAAGCACTTTCTGAGTCCAAAAAGTGATTCTTAGTATAGATATTCACTCAACACAGAGTTTACAGTAGATGGCCAGAAACGCTCTCAAATGCACTTTCAGAGTCAAAAAAAGTGATTTTTAGTGCAGATATTCACTCAACACAGAGTTTCCACTGGAAGGCCAGAAACGCTCTCAGAAACACTTTCTGAGTTCAAAACAGTGATTCTTACTGCAGATATTCACTCAACACAGAGTTTTCACTGGAAGGCCAGAAAAGCTCTCAAATGCACTTTCAGAGTCCAAAAATTGATTCTCACTGCAGATATTCACTCAACACACAGTTTTCACTGGAAGGCCAGAAACGCTCTCAGAAACACTTTCAGAGTCCAAAAAAGTGATTCTTAGTGCAGATATTCACTCAACACAGAGTTCCACAAGAAGGCCAGAAACGCTCTCAGAAGCACTGTCTGAGTCCAAAAATTGATTTTCACTGCAGATATTCACTCAACACAGAGTTTTCACTGGAAGGCCAGAAACGCTCTCAAATGCATTTTCAGAGTCCAAAAAGTGATTATTAGTGGAGATATTCACTCCACACAGGGTTTCCAGTAGAAGGCCAGTAACGCTCTCAAATGAACTTTCGGAGTCCAAAAAAGTGATTTTTAGTGCAGATATTCACTAAACACAGAGTTTCCACTGGAAGGCCAGAAAGCTCTCAAATGATCTTTCGGAGTCCAAAAAGTGATTCTTAGTGCAGATATTCACTCAACACAGAGTTTCCACTGAAAGGTTAGGAACGCCCTCAAATGCACTTTCAGAGTCCAAAAAAGTGATTATTAGTGCAGATATTAACTCAACACAGATTTTCCACTGGAAGGCCAGAAACGCTCACAAATGCACTTTCAGAGTCCAAAAATTGATTCTTAGTACAGATATTCACTAAACACAGAGTTTCCACTGGAAGGCCAGAAACGCTCTGAAATGCACTTTCAGAGTCCAAAAAATTGATTCTTACTACAGATATTCACTCAACACAGAGTTTCCACTGGAAGGCCAGAAACGCTCTCAAATACCCTTTCGGAGTCCAAAAAAGTGATTCTTAGTGCAGATATTCACTAAACACAGAGTTTCCACTGGAAGGCCAGAAAGCTCTCAAATGCACTTTCAGAGTCCAAAAAGTGATTCTTAGTGCAGATATTCACTCAACACAGAGTTTCCACTGGAAGGCCAGAAACGCTCTCAAATGCACTTTCAGAGTCCAAAAAGTGATTATTAGTGCAGATATTAACTCAACACAGATTTTCCACTGGAAGGCCAGAAACGCTCTCAAATGCACTTTCAGAGTCCAAAAAATTGATTCTTACTACAGATATTCACTCAACACAGAGTTTCCACTGGAAGGCCAGAAACGCTCTCAAATGCACTTTCAGAGTCCAAAAATTGATTCTTACTACAGATATTCACTCAACACAGAGTTTCCAGTAGAAGGCCAGAAACGCTCTCAAATGCACTTTGAGAGTCCAAAAATTGATTCTTACTGCAGATATTCACTCAACACAGAGTTTCCACTGGAAGGCCAGAAACGCTCTCAAATACACTTTCAGAGTCCAAAAAGTGATTCTTAGTGCAGATATTCACTCAACACAGAGTTTCCACTGGAAGGCCAGAAACGCTCTCAAATGCACTTTTGGAGTCCAAAAAGTGATTCTTAGTGCAGATATTCACTCAACACAGAGTTTCCACTGGAAGGCCAGAAACGCTCTCAAATACACTTTCAGAGTCCAAAAAGTGATTCTTAGTGCAGATATTCACTCAACACAGAGTTTCCACTGGAAGGCCAGAAACACTCTCAAATGCACTTTTGGAGTCCAAAAAGTGATTCTTAGTGCAGATATTCACTCAACACAGAGTTTTCACTGGAAGGCCAGAAACGCTCTCAAATGCACTTTCAGAGTCCAAAAAGTGATTCTTAGTGCAGATATTCACTCAACACAGAGTTTCCACTGGAAGGCCCAAAACGCTCTCAAATGCACTTTCAGAGTCCAAAAAGTGATTCTTACTGCAGATATTCACTCAACACAGAGTTTCCACTGGAAGGCCAGAAACCTTCTCAAATGCACTTTCAGAGTCCAAAAAGTGATTTTTAGTGCAGATATTCACTCAACACAGAGTTTCCACTGGAAGGCCAGAAACGCTCTCAAATGCACTTTCAGAGTCCAAAAAAGTGATTTTTAGTGCAGATATTCACTCAACACAGAGTTTCCACTGGAAGGCCAGAAACTCTCTCAAATGCACTTTCAAAGGCCAAAAATTGATTCTCACTGCAGATATTCACTCAACACAGAGTTTACACTGGAAGGCCAGAAACGCTCTCAAATGCACTTTCAGAGTCCAAATGACTGATACTTAGTGCAGATATTCACTCAACACAGAGTTTCCAGGAGAAGGCCAGAAACTCTCTCAGAAGCACTTTCTGAGTTCAAAACAGGGATTCTTACTGCAGATATTCACTCAATACAGAGTTTCCAGGAGAATGCTAGGAACGCTCTCAAATGCACTTTCAGAGCCAAAAAAGTGATTCTTAATGCAGATATTCAGTCAACACAGAGCTTCCACAAGAAGGCCAGAAACTCTCTCAGAAGCACTTTCTGAGTCCAAAAAAGTGATTCTTAGTATAGATATTCACTCAACACAGAGTTTACAGTAGATGGCCAGAAACGCTCTCAAATGCACTTTCAGAGTCAAAAAAAGTGATTTTTAGTGCAGATATTCACTCAACACAGAGTTTCCACTGGAAGGCCAGAAACGCTCTCAGAAACACTTTCTGAGTTCAAAACAGGGATTCTTACTGCAGATATTCACTCAACACAGAGTGTTCACTGGAAGGCCAGAAAAGCTCTCAAATGCACTTTCAGAGTCCAAAAATTGATTCTCACTGCAGATATTCACTCAACACACAGTTTTCACTGGAAGGCCAGAAACGCTCTCAGAAACACTTTCAGAGTCCAAAAAAGTGATTCTTAGTGCAGATATTCACTCAACACAGAGTTCCACAAGAAGGCCAGAAACGCTCTCAGAAGCACTGTCTGAGTCCAAAAATTGATTTTCACTGCAGATATTCACTCAACACAGAGTTTTCACTGGAAGGCCAGAAACGCTCTCAAATGCATTTTCAGAGTCCAAAAAAGTGATTGTTAGTGGAGATATTCACTCCACACAGGGTTTCCAGTAGAAGGCCAGTAACGCTCTCAAATGAACTTTCAGAGTCCAAAAAAGTGATTTTTAGTGCAGATATTCACTCAACACAGAGTTTCCACTGGAAGGCCAGAAACGCTCTCAAATGATCTTTCAGAGTCCAAAAAGTGATTCTTAGTGCAGATATTCACTAAACACAGAGTTTCCACTGGAAGGCCAGAAACGCTCTCAAATGCACTTTCAGAGTCCAAAAAGTGATTCTTAGTGCAGATATTAACTCAACACAGATTTTCCACTGGAAGGCCAGAAACGCTCTCAAATGCACTTTCAGAGTCCAAAAAATTGATTCTTACTACAGATATTCACTAAACACAGAGTTTCCACTGGAAGGCCAGAAACGCTCTGAAATGCACTTTCAGAGTCCAAAAAATTGATTCTTACTACAGATATTCACTCAACACAGAGTTTCCACTGGAAGGCCAGAAACGCTCTCAAATACCCTTTCGGAGTCCAAAAAAGTGATTATTAGTGCAGATATTCACTAAACACAGAGTTTCCACTGGAAGGCCAGAAACGCTCACGAATGCACTTTCAGAGTCCAAAAAATTGATTCTTACTACAGATATTCACTAAACACAGAGTTTCCACTGGAAGGCCAGAAACGCTCTGAAATGCACTTTCAGAGTCCAAAAAATTGATTCTTACTACAGATATTCACTCCACACAGAGCTTCCAGTAGTAGGCCAGAAACGCTCTCAAATGCACTTTGAGAGTCCAAAAAATTGATTCTTACTACAGATATTCACTCAACACAGAGTTTCCACTGGAAGGCCAGAAACGCTCTCAAATACCCTTTCAGAGTCCAAAAAAGTGATTCTTAGTGCAGATATTCACTCAACACAGAGTTTCCACTGGAAGGCCCGAAACGCTCTCAAATGCACTTTTGGAGTCCAAAAAAGTGATTCTTAGTGCAGATATTCACTCAACACAGAGTTTCCACTGGAAGGCCGAAACGCTCTCAAATACACTTTCAGAGTCCAAAAAGTGATTCTTAGTGCAGATATTCACTCAACACAGAGTTTCCACTGGAAGGCAGAAACGCACTCAAATGCACTTTTGGAGTCCAAAAAAGTGATTCTTAGTGCAGATATTCACTCAACACAGAGTTTTCACTGGAAGGCCAGAAACGCTCTCAAATGCACTTTCGGAGTCCAAAAAAGTGATTCTTAGTGCAGATATTCACTCAACACAGAGTTTCCACTGAAAGGCCAAAAACGCTCTCAAACGCACTTTCAGAGTCCAAAAAAGTGATTCTCACTGCAGATATTCACTCAACACAGAGTTTCCACTGGAAAGCCAGAAACCTTCTCAAATGCACTTTCAGAGTCCAAAAAAGTGATTTTTAGTGCAGATATTCACTCAACACAGAGTTTCCACTGGAAAGCCAGAAACGCTCTCAAATGCACTTTCAGAGTCCAAAAAAGTGATTTTTAGTGCAGATATTCACTCAACACAGAGTTTCCACTGGAAGGCCAGAAACTCTCTCAAATGCACTTTCAAAGGCCAAAAATTGATTCTCACTGCAGATATTCACTCAACACAGAGTTTCCACTGGAAGGCCAGAAACGCTCTCAAATGCACTTTCAGAGTCCAAATGACTGATACTTAGTGCAGATATTCACTCAACACAGAGTTTCCAGGAGAAGGCCAGAAACGCTCTCAGAAGCACTTTCTGAGTTCAAAACAGGGATTCTTACTGCAGATATTCACTCAACACAGAGTTTCCAGGAGAAGGCTAGAAACGCTCTCAAATGCACTTTCAGAGCCAAAAAGTGATTCTTAATGCAGATATTCACTCAACACAGAGTTTTCACAAGAAGGCCAGAAACTCTCTCAGAAGCACTTTCAGAGTCCAAAAAGTGATTCTTAGTGCAGATATTCACTCAACACAGAGTTTACAGTAGATGGCCAGAAACGCTCTCAAATGCACTTTCAGAGTCCAAAAAGTGATTTTCACTGCAGATATTCACTCAACACAGAGTTTCCACTGGAAGGCCAGAAACGCTCTCAAAAACACTTTCAGAGTCCAAAAATTGATTCTTACTGCAGATATTCACTCAACACAGAGTTTTCTGGAAGGCCAGAAACGCTCTCAAATGCACTTTCAGAGTCCAAAATTGATTCTCACTGCAGATATTCACTCAACACAGAGTTTTCACTGGAAGGCCAGAAACGCTCTCAAAAACACTTTCAGAGTCCAAAAAGTGATTCTTAGTGCAGATATTCACTCAACACAGAGTTTCCACAAGAAGGCCAGAAACGCTCTCAAAAGCACTTTCAGAGTCCAAAAAGTGATTTTTACTGCAGATATTCACTCAACACAGAGTTTTCACTGGAAGGCCAGAAACGCTCTCAAATGCACTTTCAGAGTCCAAAAAGTGATTTTTAGTGCAGATATTCACTAAACACAGAGTTTCCACTGGAAGGCCAGAAACGCTCTCAAATGCATCTTTCAGAGTCCAAAAAGTGATTCTTAGTGCAGATATTCACTAAACACAGAGTTTCCACTGAAAGGCCAGAAAGCTCTCAAATGACTTTCAGAGTCCAAAAAGTGATTCTTAGTGCAGATATTAGTTCAACACAGAGTTTCCACTGAAAGGTTAGGAACGCCCTCAAATGCACTTTCAGAGTCCAAAAAATTGATTATTAGTGCAGATATTCACTCAACACAGAGTTTCCACTGGAAGGCCAGAAACGCTCACAAATGCACTTTCAGAGTCCAAAAATTGATTCTTACTACAGATATTCACTAAACACAGAGTTTCCACTGGAAGGCCAGAAACGCTCTCAAATGCACTTTCAGAGTCCAAAAAGTGATTCTTACTGCAGATATTCACTCAACACAGAGTTTCCACTGGAAGGCCAGAAACGCTCTCAAATGCACTTTCGGAGTCCAAAAAGTGATTCTTAGTGCAGATATTCACTAAACACAGAGTTTCCACTGGAAGGCCAGAAAGCTCTCAAATGCACTTTCAGAGTCCAAAAAGTGATTCTTAGTGCAGATATTAACTCAACACAGAGTTTCCACTGAAAGGTTAGAAACGCTCTCAAATGCACTTTCAGAGTCCAAAAATTGATTCTTACTGCAGATATTCACTCAACACAGAGTTTCCACTGGAAGGCCAGAAACGCTCTCAAATGCACTTTCAGAGTCCAAAAATTGATTCTTACTACAGATATTCACTCCACACAGAGTTTCCAGTAGAAGGGCCAGAAACGCTCTCAAATGCACTTTGAGAGTCCAAAAATTGATTCTTACTACAGATATTCACTCAACACAGAGTTTCCACTGGAAGGCCAGAAACGCTCTCAAATACACTTTCAGAGTCCAAAAAGTGATTCTTAGTGCAGATATTCACTCAACACAGAGTTTCCACTGGAAGGCCAGAAACGCTCTCAAATGCACTTTCAGAGTCCAAAAAGTGATTCTTAGTGCAGATATTCACTCAACACAGAGTTTCCACTGGAAGGCCAGAAACGCTCTCAAATGCACTTTCAGAGTCCAAAAAGTGATTCTTAGTGCAGATATTCACTCAACACAGAGTTTTCCACTGGAAGGCCAGAAACGCTCTCAAATGCACTTTTCAGAGTCCAAAAAGTGATTCTTAGTGCAGATATTCACTCAACACAGAGTTTCCACTGAAGGCCAGAAACGCTCTCAAATGCACTTTTAGAGTCCAAAAAAGTGATTCTTAGTGCAGATATTCACTCAACACAGAGTTTCCACTGAAAGGCCAAAAACCTTCTCAAATGCACTTTCAGAGTCCAAAAAGTGATTCTCACTGCAGATATTCACTCAACACAGAGTTTCCACTGGAAGGCCAGAAACCTTCTCAAATGCACTTTCAGAGTCCAAAAAGTGATTTTTAGTGCAGATATTCACTCAACACAGAGTTTCCACTGGAAGGCCAGAAACGCTCTCAAATGCACTTTCAGAGTCCAAAAAGTGATTCTTTGTGCAGATATTCACTCAACACAGAGTTTCCACTGGAAGGCCAGAAACGCTCTCAAATGCACTTTCAGAGTCCAAAAAGTGATTCTTAGTGCAGATATTCACTCAACACAGAGTGTTTCACTGAGAAAGGCCAGAAACGCTCTCAAATGCACATTCAGAGTCCAAAAAGTGATTCTTAGTGCAGATATTCACTCAACACAGAGTTTCCACTGGAAGGCCAGAAACGCTCTCAAATGCACTTTCAGAGTCCAAAAAGTGATTCTCACTGCAGATATTCACTCAACACAGAGTTTTCACTGGAAGGCCAGAAACGCTCTCAAATGCACTTTCAGAGTCCAAAAATTGATTCTTAGTGCAGATATTCACTCAACACAGAGTTTCCACTGAAAGGCCAAAAACGCTCTCAAATGCACTTTCAGAGTCCAAAAAGTGATTCTCACTGCAGATATTCACTCAACACAGAGTTTCCACTGAAAGGCCAAAAACGCTCTCAAATGCACTTTCAGAGTCCAAAAAGTGATTCTCACTGCAGATATTCACTCAACACAGAGTTTTCACTGGAAGGCCAGAAACGCTCTCAAATGCATTTTCAGAGTCCAAAAATTGATTCTTACTGCAGATATTCACTCAACACAGAGTTTCCACTAGAAGGCCAGAAACGCTCTCAAATGCATTTTCAGAGTCCAAAAATTGATTCTTAGTGCAGATATTCACTCAACACAGAGTTTCCACTAGAAGGCCCAAAACGCTCTCAAATGAACTTTCAGAGTCCAAAAAGTGATTCTTACTGCAGATATTCACTCAACACAGAGTTTCCACTGGAAGGCCAGAAACCTTCTCAAATGCACTTTCAGAGTCCAAAAAGTGATTTTTAGTGCAGATATTCACTCAACACAGAGTTTCCACTGAAGGCCAGAAACTCTCTCAAATGCACTTTCAGAGGCCAAAAATTGATTCTCACTGCAGATATTCACTCAACACAGAGTTTCCACTGGAAGGCCAGAAACGCTCTCAAATGCACTTTCAGAATCCAAAAAAATTGATTCTTTGTGCAGATATTCACTCAACACAGAGTTTTCACTGGAAGGCCAGAAACGCTCTCAAATGAACTTTCAGAGTCCAAAAAGTGATTCTTAGTGCAGATATTCACTCAACACAGAGTTTCCACTGAAAGGCCAGAAACGCTCTCAAATGCACATTCAGAGTCCAAAAAGTGATTCTTAGTGCAGATATTCACTCAACACAGAGTTTTCACTGGAAGGCCAGAAACGCTCTCAAATGCACTTTCAGAGTCCAAAAATTGATTCTCACTGCAGATATTCACTCAACACACAGTTTTCACTGGAAGGCCAGAAACACTCTCAGAAGCACTTTCAGAGTCCAAAAAAGTGATTCTTAGTGCAGATATTCACTCAACACAGAGTTTCCACTGAAAGGCCAAAAACGCTCTCAAACGCACTTTCAGAGTCCAAAAAAGTGATTCTCACTGCAGATATTCACTCAACACAGAGTTTCCACTGGAAAGCCAGAAACGCTCTCAAATGCACTTTCAGAGTCCAAAAATTGATTCTCACTGCAGATATTCACTCAACACAGAGTTTTCACTGGAAGGCCAGAAACGCTCTCAAATGCATTTTCAGAGTCCAAAAATTGATTCTTACTGCAGATATTCACTCAACACAGAGTTTCCACTGGAAGGCCAGAAACGCTCTCAAATGAACTTTCAGAGTCCAAAAAGTGATTCTTACTGCAGATATTCACTCAACACAGAGTTTTCACTGGAAGGCCAGAAACACTCTCAAAAGCACTTTCAGAGTCCAAAAAGTGATTCTTAGTGCAGATATTCACTCAACACAGAGTTCCACTGAAGAAGGCCAGAAACGCTCTCAAAAGCATTTTCAGAGTCCAAAAATTGATTTTCACTGCAGATATTCACTCAACACAGAGTTTTCACTGGAAGGCCAGAAACGCTCTCAAATGCATTTTCAGAGTCCAAAAAATTGATTCTTACTGCATATATTCACTCAACACAGAGTTTCCAGTGAAAGGCCAGTAACGCTCTCAAATGCACTTTCAGAGTCCAAAAAAGTGATTCTTAGTGCAGATATTAGTTCAACACAGAGTTTCCACTGAAAGGTTAGGAACGCTCTCAAATGCACTTTCAAAGGCCAAAAATTGATTCTCACTGCAAATATTCACTCAACACAGAGTTTACACTGGAAGGCCAGAAACGCTCTCAAATGCACTTTCAGAGTCCAAATGACTGATACTTAGTGCAGATATTCACTCAACACAGAGTTTCCACTGAAAGGCCAGAAACGCTCTCAAATGCACATTCAGAGTCCAAAAAAGTGATTCTCACTGCAGATATTCACTCAACACAGAGTTTTCACTGGAAGGCAGGAAACGCTCTCAAATGCACTTTCAGAGTCCAAAAATTGATTCTCACTGCAGATATTCACTCAACACACAGTTTTCACTGGAAGGCCAGAAACACTCAGAAGCACTTTCAGAGTCCAAAAAAGTGATTCTTAGTGCAGATATTCACTCAACACAGAGTTCCACAAGAAGGCCAGAAACGCTCTCAGAAGCACTTTCTGAGTCCAAAAATTGATTTTCACTGCAGATATTCACTCAACACAGAGTTTTCACTGGAAGGCCAGAAACGCTCTCAAATGCATTTTCAGAGTCCAAAAAAGTGATTGTTAGTGGAGATATTCACTCCACACAGAGTTTCCAGTAGAAGGCCGAGTAACGCTCTCAAATGCACTTTCAGAGTCCAAAAAGTGATTTTTAGTGCAGATATTCACTAAACACAGAGTTTCCAATGGAAGGCCTGAAACGCTCTCAAATGGACTTTTTGAGAGTCCAAAAAGTGATTCTTACTGCAGATATTCACTCAACACAGAGTTTTCACTGGAAGGCCAGAAACGCTCTCAAAAGCACTTTCAGTGTCCAAAAAAGTGATTCTTAGTGCAGATATTCACTCAACACAGAGTTCCACAAGAAGGCCAGAAACGCTCTCAGAAGCACTTTCAGAGTCCAAAAATTGATTTTCACTGCAGATATTCACTCACCACAGAGTTTTCACTGGAAGGCTAGAAACGCTCTCAAATGCATTTTCAGAGTGCAAAAAAGTGATTGTTAGTGCAGATATCCACTCCACACAGAGTTTCCAGTAGGAGGCCAGTAACGCTGTCAAATGAACTTTTAGAGTCCAAAAGTGTGATTCTTAGTGCAGATATTCACTCAACACAGAGTTTCCACTGAAAGGCTAGGAACCTTCTCAACTGCATTTTCAGAGTCCAAAAAAGTGATTGTTAGTGCATATATTCACTCCACACAGAGTTTCCAGTAGGAGGCCAGTAACGCTCTCAAATGAACTTTAGAGTCCAAAAGTGTGATTCTTAGTGCAGATATTCACTCAACACAGAGTTTACAGTAGATGGCCAGAAACGCTATCAAATGCACTTTCAGAGTCGAAAATAGTGATTTTAGTGCAGATATTCACTCAACACAGAGTTTCCACTGGAAGGCCAGAAACGCTCTCAAATGCACTTTTGGAGTCCAAAAGTGATTCTTAGTGCAGATATTCACTCAACACAGAGTTTCCACTGGAAGGCCGAAACGCTCTCAAATGCACTTTTGGAGTCCAAAAAGTGATTCTTAGTGCAGATATTCACTCAACACAGAGTTTCCACTGGAAGGCCAGAAACGCTCTCAAATGCACTTTGGAGTCCAAAAAGTGATTCTTAGTGCAGATATTCACTCAGAGTTTCCACAAAAAGAACCTTCTCAAATGCATTTTCAGAGTCCAAAAAGTGTTTCTCACTGCAGATATTCACTCAACACAGAGTTTTCACTGGAAGGCCAGAAACGCTCTCAAATGCACTTTCGGAGTCCAAGAAAGTGATTCTTAGTGCAGATATTCACTCAACACAGAGTTTCCACTGAAAGGCCAAAAACGCTCTCAAACGCACTTTCAGAGTCCAAAAAAGTGATTCTCACTGCAGATATTCACTCAACACAGAGTTTCCACTGGAAAGCCAGAAACGCTCTCAAATGCACTTTCAGAGTCCAAAAATTGATTCTCACTGCAGATATTCACTCAACACAGAGTTTTCACTGGAAGGCCAGAAACGCTCTCAAATGCATTTTCAGAGTCCAAAAATTGATTCTTACTGCATATATTCACTCCACACAGAGTTTCCAGTAGAAGCCCAGTAACGCTCTCAAATGAACTTTCTTAGTCCAAAAACGTGATTCTTACTGCAGATATTCACTCAACACAGAGTTTTCACTGGAAGGCCAGAAACACTCTCAAAAGCACTTTCAGTGTCCAAAAAAGTGATTCTTAGTGCAGATATTCACTCAACACAGAGTTCCACAAGAAGGCAAGAAACGCTCTCAGAAGCACTTTCAGAGTCCAAAAATTGATTTTCACTGCACATATTCACTCAACACAGAGTTTTCACTGGAAGGCCAGAAACGCTCTCAAATGCATTTTCAGAGTCCAAAAAATTGATTCTTACTGCATATATTCACTCCACACAGAGTTTCCAGTGAAAGGCCAGTAACGCTCTCAAATGAACTTTTGGAGTCCAAAAAAATGATTCTTAGTGCAGATATTCACTCAACACAGAGTTTCCACTGAAAGGCTAGGAACCTTCTCAAATGCATTTTCAGAGTCCAAAAAAGTGATTGTTAGTGCATATATTCACTCCACACAGAGTTTCAGAAGGAGGCCAGTAACGCTCTCAAATGAACTTTAGAGTCCAAAAGTGTGATTCTTAGTGCAGATATTCACTCAACACAGAGTTTACAGTAGATGGCCAGAAACGCTCTCAAATGCACTTTCGGAGTCGAAAATAGTGATTTTTAGTGCAGATATTCACTCAACACAGAGTTTCCACTGGAAGGCCAGAAACGCTCTCAAATGCACTTTAGGAGTCCAAAAAGTGATTCTTAGTGCAGATATTCACTCAACACAGAGTTTCCACTGGAAGGCCCGAAACGCTCTCAAATGCACTTTTGGAGTCCAAAAAAGTGATTCTTAGTGCAGATATTCACTCAACACAGAGTTTCCACTGAAAGACTAGGAACCTTCTCAAATGCATTTTCAGAGTCCAAAAAAGTGTTTCTCACTGCAGATATTCACTCAACACAGAGTTTTTACTGGAAGGCCAGAAACGCTCTCAAATGCATTTTCAGAGTCCAAAAAGTGATTCTTAGTGCAGATATTCACTCAACACAGAGTTTCCACTGAAAGGCCAAAAACGCTCTCAAACGCACTTTCAGAGTCCAAAAAAGTGATTCTCACTGCAGATATTCACTCAACACAGAGTTTCCACTGAAAGGCCAAAAATGCTCTCAAACGCACTTTCAGAGTCCAAAAAAGTGATTCTCACTGCAGATATTCACTCAACACAGAGTTTCCACTGGAAAGCCAGAAACGCTCTCAAATGCACTTTCAGAGTCCAAAAAAGTGATTTTTAGTGCAGATATTCACTCAACACAGAGTTTCCACTGGAAGGCCCGAAACGCTCTCAAATGCACTTTCAAAGGCCAAAAATTGATTCTCACTGCAGATATTCACTCAACACAGAGTTTACACTGGAAGGCCAGAAACGCTCTCAAATGCACTTTCAGAGTCCAAATGACTGATACTTAGTGCAGATATTCACTCAACACAGAGTGTTCACTGGAAGGCCAGAAACGCTCTCAAATGAACTTTCGGAGTCCAAAAAAGTGATTCTTAGTGCAGATATTCACTCAACACAGAGTTTCCACTGAAAGGCCAGAAACGCTCTCAAATGCACATTCAGAGTC
>JAFDVH010000038.1:238531-256023 GCA_019176425.1 Megalops atlanticus
AAATCACTATTTTCGACTCCGAAAGTGCATTTGAGAGCGTTTCTGGCCATCTACTGTAAACTCTGTGTTGAGTGAATATCTGCACTAAGAATCACACTTTTGGACTCTAAAAGTTCATTTGAGAGCGTTACTGGCCTCCTACTGGAAACTCTGTGTGGAGTGGATATCTGCACTAACAATCACTTTTTTGCACTCTGAAAATGCATTTGAGAGCGTTTCTGCCCTTCCAGTGAAAACTCTGTGGTGAGTGAATATCTGCAGTGAAAATCAATTTTTGGACTCTGAAAGTGCTTCTGAGAGCGTTTCTGGCCTTCTTGTGGAACTCTGTGTTGAGTGAATATCTGCACTAAGAATCACTTTTTTGGACACTGAAAGTGCTTTTGAGAGCGTTTGTGGCCTTCCTGTGAAAACTCTGTGTTGAGTGAATATCTGCAGTAAGAATCACTTTTTTGGACTCCAAAAGTTCATTTGAGAGCGTTTCAGGCCTTCCATTGGAAACTCTGTGTTTAGTGAATATCTGCACTAAAAATCACTTTTTTGGACTCCGAAAGTGCATTTGAGAGCGTTTCTGGCCTTCCAGTGAAAACTCTGTGTTGAGTGAATATCTGCAGTGAGAATCACACTTTTGGACTCTGAAAATGCATTTGAGAGAGTTTCTGGTCTTTCAGTGGAAACTCTGTGTTGAGTGAATATCTGCACTGAGAATCACTTTTTTGGACTCTGAAAGTGCATTTGAGAGCGTTTCTGGCCTTCCAGTGGAAACTCTGTGTTGAGTGAATATCTGCAGTAAGAATCACTTTTTTGGACTCCAAAAGTGCATTTGAGAGCGTTTCAGGCATTCCATTGGAAACTCTGTGTTGAGTGAATATCTGCACTAAGAATCACACTTTTGGACCTTAAAAGTTCATTTGAGAGCGTTACTGGCCTCCCACTGGAAACTCTGTGTGGAGTGGATATCTGCACTAACAATCACTTTTTGCACTCTGAAAATGCATTTGAGAGCGTTTCTAGCCTTCCAGTGAAAACTCTGTGGTGAGTGAATATCTGCAGTGAAAATCAATTTTTGGACTCTGAAAGTGCTTCTGAGAGCGTTTCTGGCCTTCTTGTGGAACTCTGTGTTGAGTGAATATCTGCACTAAGAATCACTTTTTTGGACACTGAAAGTGCGTTTGAGAGCGTTTCTGGCCTTCCAGTGAAAACTCTGTGTTGAGTGAATATCTGCAGTAAGAATCACTTTTTTGGACTCCAAAAGTTCATTTGAGAGCGTTTCAGGCCTTCCAGTGGAAACTCTGTGTTTAGTGAATATCTGCACTAAAAATCACTTTTTTGGACTCTGAAAGTGCATTTGAGAGCGTTACTGGCCTTCTACTGGAAACTCTGTGTGGAGTGAATATCTCCACTAACAATCACTTTTTGGACTCTGAAAATGCATTTGAGAGCGTTTCTGGCCTTCCAGTGAAAACTCTGTGTTGAGTGAATATCTGCAGTGAAAATCAATTTTTGGACTCTGAAAGTGCTTCTGAGAGCGTTTCTGGCCTTCTTGTGGAACTCTGTGTTGAGTGAATATCTGCACTAAGAATCACTTTTTTGGACTCTGAAAGTGCTTCTGAGAGTGTTTCTGGCCTTCCAGTGAAAACTGTGTGTTGAGTGAATATCTGCAGTGAGAATCAATTTTTGGACTCTGAAAGTGCATTTGAGAGCGTTACTGGCCTTCCAGTGTAAACTCTGTGTTGAGTGAATATCTGCAGTGAGAATCAATTTTTGGCCTTTGAAAGTGCATTTGAGAGAGTTTCTGGCCTTCCAGTGGAAACTCTGTGTTGAGTGAATATCTGCACTAAAAATCACTTTTTTGGACTCTGAAAGTGCATTTGAGAGCGTTTCTGACTTTCCAGTGGAAACTCTGTGTTGAGTGAATATCTGCAGTGAGAATCACTTTTTTGGACTCTGAAAGTGCGTTTGAGAGCGTTTTTGGCCTTTCAGTGGAAACTCTGTGTTGAGTGAATATCTGCACTAAGAATCACTTTTTTGGACTCCGAAAGTGCATTTGAGAGCGTTTCTGGCCTTCCAGTGAAAACTCTGTGTTGAGTGAATATCTGCAGAGAGAAACACTTTTTTGGACTCTGAAAATGCATTTGAGAAGGTTCCTAGTCTTTCAGTGGAAACTCTGTGTTGAGTGAATATCTGCACTAAGAATCACTTTTTTGGACTCCAAAAGTGCATTTGAGAGCGTTTCGGGCCTTCCAGTGGAAACTCTGTGTTGAGTGAATATCTGCACTAAGAATCACTTTTTTGGACTCCTAAAGTGCATTTGAGAGCGTTTCGGGCCTTCCAGTGGAAACTCTGTGTTGAGTGAATATCTGCACTAAAAATCACTATTTTCGACTCCGAAAGTGCATTTGAGAGCGTTTCTGGCCATCTACTGTAAACTCTGTGTTGAGTGAATATCTGCACTAAGAATCACACTTTTGGACTCTAAAAGTTCATTTGAGAGCGTTACTGGCCTCCTACTGGAAACTCTGTGTGGAGTGGATATCTGCACTAACAATCACTTTTTTGCACTCTGAAAATGCATTTGAGAGCGTTTCTAGCCTTCCAGTGAAAACTCTGTGGTGAGTGAATATCTGCAGTGAAAATCAATTTTTGGACTCTGAAAGTGCTTCTGAGAGCGTTTCTGGCCTTCTTGTGGAACTCTGTGTTGAGTGAATATCTGCACTAAGAATCACTTTTTTGGACACTGAAAGTGCTTTTGAGAGCGTTTCTGGCCTTCCAGTGAAAACTCTGTGTTGAGTGAATATCTGCAGTAAGAATCACTTTTTTGGACTCCAAAAGTTCATTTGAGAGCGTTTCAGGCCTTCCATTGGAAACTCTGTGTTTAGTGAATATCTGCACTAAAAATCACTTTTTTGGACTCTGAAAGTGCATTTGAGAGCGTTTCTGGCCTTCCAGTGAAAACTCTGTGTTGAGTGAATATCTGCAGTGAGAAACACTTTTTTGGACTCTGAAAATGCATTTGAGAAGGTTCCTAGTCTTTCAGTGGAAACTCTGTGTTGAGTGAATATCTGCAGTGAGAATCACTTTTTTGGACACTGAAAGTGCTTTTGAGAGCGTTTCTGGCCTTCCAGTGAAAACTCTGTGTTGAGTGAATATCTGCAGTAAGAATCACTTTTTTGGACTCCAAAAGTTCATTTGAGAGCGTTTCAGGCATTCCATTGGAAACTCTGTGTTTAGTGAATATCTGCACTAAAAATCACTTTTTTGGACTCTGAAAGTGCATTTGAGAGCGTTACTGGCCTTCTACTGGAAACTCTGTGTGGAGTGAATATCTCCACTAACAATCACTTTTTTGGACTCTGAAAATGCATTTGAGAGCGTTTCTGGCCTTCCAGTGAAAACTCTGTGTTGAGTGAATATCTGCAGTGAAAATCAATTTTTGGACTCAGAAAGTGCTTCTGAGAGCGTTTCTGGCCTTCTTGTGGAACTCTGTGTTGAGTGAATATCTGCACTAAGAATCACTTTTTTGGACTCTGAAAGTGCTTCTGAGAGTGTTTCTGGCCTTCCATTGAAAACTGTGTGTTGAGTGAATATCTGCACTAAGAATCACACTTTTGGACTCTAAAAGTTCATTTGAGAGCGTTACTGGCCTCCTACTGGAAACTCTGTGTGGAGTGGATATCTGCACTAACAATCACTTTTTTGCACTCTGAAAATGCATTTGAGAGCGTTTCTAGCCTTCCAGTGAAAACTCTGTGGTGAGTGAATATCTGCAGTGAAAATCAATTTTTGGACTCTGAAAGTGCTTCTGAGAGCGTTTCTGGCCTTCTTGTGGAACTCTGTGTTGAGTGAATATCTGCAGTAAGAATCACTTTTTTGGACTCC
This sequence comes from Megalops atlanticus, assembly GCA_019176425.1. Lineage (NCBI taxonomy): Eukaryota > Metazoa > Chordata > Actinopteri > Elopiformes > Megalopidae > Megalops > Megalops atlanticus. Next base: position 242,408 of record JAFDVH010000038.1, read on the forward strand.
AAAAGTTCATTTGAGAGCGTTTCAGGCCTTCCATTGGAAACTCTGTGTTTAGTGAATATCTGCACTAAAAATCACTTTTTTGGACTCCGAAAGTGCATTTGAGAGCGTTTCTGGCCTTCCAGTGAAAACTCTGTGTTGAGTGAATATCTGCAGTGAGAAACACTTTTTTGAACTCTGAAAATGCATTTGAGAAGGTTCCTAGTCTTTCAGTGGAAACTCTGTGTTGAGTGAATATCTGCAGTGAGAATCACTTTTTTGGACTCAGAATGTGCATTTGAGAGCGTTTCTGGCCTTTCAGTGGAAACTCTGTGTTGAGTGAATATCTGCACTAAGAATCACTTTTTTGGACTCCGAAAGTTCATTTGAGAGCGTTTCTGGCCTTCCAGTGGAAACTCTGTGTTGAGTGAATATCTGTAGTAAGAATCAATTTTTTGGACTCTGAAAGTGCATTTGTGAGCGTTTCTGGCCTTCCAGTGGAAAATCTGTGTTGAGTGAATATCTGCACTAAGAATCACTTTTTGGACTCTGAAAGTGCATTTGAGAGCGTTCCTAACCTTTCAGTGGAAACTCTGTGTTGAACGAATATCTGCACTAAGAATCACTTTTTGACTCTGAAAGATCATTTGAGAGCTTTCTGGCCTTCCAGTGGAAACTCTGTGTTTAGTGAATATCTGCACTAAAAATCACTTTTTGGACTCCGAAAGTTCATTTGAGAGCGTTTCAGGCCTTCCATTGGAAACTCTGTGTTTAGTGAATATCTGCACTAAAAATCACTTTTTTGGACTCTGAAAGTGCATTTGAGAGCGTTACTGGCCTTCTACTGGAAACTCTGTGTGGAGTGAATATCTCCACTAACAATCACTTTTTTGGACTCTGAAAATGCATTTGAGAGCGTTTCTGGCCTTCCAGTGAAAACTCTGTGTTGAGTGAATATCTGCAGTGAAAATCAATTTTTGGACTCAGAAAGTGCTTCTGAGAGCGTTTCTGGCCTTCTTGTGGAACTCTGTGTTGAGTGAATATCTGCACTAAGAATCACTTTTTGGACTCTGAAAGTGCTTTTGAGAGCGTTTCTGGCCTTCCAGTGAAAACTGTGTGTTGAGTGAATATCTGCAGTGAGAATCAATTTTTGGACTCTGAAAGTGCATTTGAGAGCGTTTCTGGCCTTCCAGTGAAAACTCTGTGTTGAGTGAATATCTGCAGTGAGAATCACTTTTTTGGACTCTGAATGTGCATTTGAGAGCGTTTCTGGCCTTTCAGTGGAAACTCTGTGTTGAGTGAATATCTGCACTAAGAATCACTTTTTTGGACTCCGAAAGTTCATTTGAGAGCGTTTCTGGCCTTCCAGTGAAAACTCTGTGTTGAGTGAATATCTGCACTAAGAATCACTCTTTTGGACTTCTGAAAGTGCATTTGAGAGCGTTTCTGGCCTTCCAGTGGAAACTCTGTGTTGAGTGAATATCTGCAGTAAGAATCACTTTTTTGACTCAGAAAGTTTTTTTGAGAGCGTTTCTGGCCTTCCAGTGAAAACTCTGTGTTGAGTGAATATCTGCACTAAAAATCACTTTTTTGGACTCTGAAAGTGCATTTGAGAGCGTTTCTGGCCATCTACTGTAAACTCTGTGTTGAGTGAATATCTGCACTAAGAATCACACTTTTGGACTCTAAAAGTTCATTTGAGAGCGTTACTGGCCTCCTACTGGAAACTCTGTGTGGAGTGGATATCTGCACTAACAATCACTTTTTGCACTCTGAAAATGCATTTGAGAGCGTTTCTAGCCTTCCAGTGAAAACTCTGTGGTGAGTGAATATCTGCAGTGAAAATCAATTTTTGGACTCTGAAAGTGCTTCTGAGAGCGTTTCTGGCCTTCTTGTGGAACTCTGTGTTGAGTGAATATCTGCACTAAGAATCACTTTTTTGGACACTGAAAGTGCTTTTGAGAGCGTTTCTGGCCTTCCAGTGAAAACTCTGTGTTGAGTGAATATCTGCAGTAAGAATCACTTTTTTGGACTCCAAAAGTTCATTTGAGAGCGTTTCAGGCCTTCCATTGGAAACTCTGTGTTTAGTGAATATCTGCACTAAAAATCACTTTTTGGACTCTGAAAGTGCATTTGAGAGCGTTTCTGGCCTTCCAGTGAAAACTCTGTGTTGAGTGAATATCTGCAGTGAGAAACACTTTTTGGACTCTGAAAATGCATTTGAGAAGGTTTCTAGTCTTTCAGTGGAAACTCTGTGTTGAGTGAATATCTGCAGTGAGAATCACTTTTTTGGACACTGAAAGTGCTTTTGAGAGCGTTTCTGGCCTTCCAGTGAAAACTCTGTGTTGAGTGAATATCTGCAGTAAGAATCACTTTTTGGACTCTGAAAGTTCATTTGAGAGCGTTTCAGGCCTTCCAGTGGAAACTCCGTGTTGAGTGAATATCTGCACTAAGTATCACTTTGTTGGACTCTGAAAGTGCATTTGAGAGCGTTACTGGCCTTCTACTGGAAACTCTGTGTGGAGTGAATATCTGCACTAAGAATCACTTTTTGGACTCTGAAAATGCATTTGAGAGCGTTTCTGGCCTTCCAGTGAAAACTCTGTGTTGGTGAATATCTGCAGTGAAAATCAATTTTTGGACTCTGAAAGTGCTTTTGAGAGCGTTTCTGGCCTTCTTGTGGAACTCTGTGTTGAGTGAATATCTGCACTAAGAATCACTTTTTGGACTCTGAAAGTGCTTTTGAGAGTGTTTCTGGCCTTCCAGTGAAAACTCTGTGTTGAGTGAATATCTGCACTAAGAATCACTTTTGGACTCTAAAAGTTCATTTGAGAGCGTTTCTGGCCTCCTACTGGAAACTCTGTGTTGAGTGAATATCTGCACTAACAATCACTTTTTGCACTCTGAAAATGCATTTGAGAGCGTTTCTAGCCTTCCAGTGAAAACTCTGTGTTGAGTGAATATCTGCAGTGAAAATCAATTTTTGGACTCTGAAAGTGCATTTGAGAGCGTTTCTGGCCTTCTTATGGAAACTCTGTGTTGAGTGAATATCTGCACTAAGAATCACTTTTTGGACTCTGAAAGTGCATTTGAGAGCGTTTCTGGCCTTCCAGTGAAAACTCTGTGTTGAGTGAATATCTGCAGTGAGAAACACTTTTTGGACTCTGAAAATGCATTTGAGAGCGTTTCTGGCCTTCCAGTGGAAACTCTGTGTTGAGTGAATATCTGCAGTGAGAATCACTTTTTGGACTCTGAAAGTGCATTTGAGAGCGTTTCTGGCCTTCTAGTGGAAACTCTGTGTTGAGTGAATATCTGCAGTAAGAATCACTTTTTGGACTCTGAAAGTGCTTTGAGAGCGTTTCTGGCCTTCCAGTGGAAACTCTGTGTTGAGTGAATATCTGCACTAAGAATCACTTTTTGGACTCTGAAAGTGCTTTTGAGAGCGTTTCTGGCCTTCCAGTGAAAACTCTGTGTTGAGTGAATATCTGCAGTAAGAATCACTTTTTGGACTCTGAAAGTGCATTTGAGAGCGTTTCTGGCCTTCCAGTGAAAACTCTGTGTTGAGTGAATATCTGCACTGAGAATCACTTTTTGGACTCTGAAAGTGCATTTGAGAGCGTTTCTGGCCTTCCAGTGGAAACTCTGTGTTGAGTGAATATCTGCACTAAGAATCACTTTTTGGACTCTGAAAGTGCATTTGAGAGCGTTTCTGGCCTTCCAGTGGAAACTCTGTGTTGAGTGAATATCTGCAGTAAGAATCACTTTTTGGACTCTGAAAGTGCATTTGAGAGCGTTTCTGGCCTTCCAGTGGAAACTCTGTGTTGAGTGAATATCTGCACTAAAAATCACTTTTTGGACTCTGAAAGTGCATTTGAGAGCGTTTCTGGCCTTCTAGTGAAAACTCTGTGTTGAGTGAATATCTGCAGTAAGAATCACTTTTTGGACTCTGAAAGTGCATTTGAGAGCGTTTCTGGCCTTCTTGTGGAAACTCTGTGTTGAGTGAATATCTGCATTAAGAATCACTTTTTGACTCTGAAAGTGCATTTGAGAGCGTTTCTGGCCTTCTCAGTGAAAACTCTGTGTTGAGTGAATATCTGCAGTAAGAATCACTTTTGGACTCTGAAAGTGCATTTGAGAGCGTTTCTGGCCTTCTCCTGGAAACTCTGTGTTGAGTGAATATCTGCACTAAGAATCAGTCATTTGGACTCTGAAAGTGCATTTGAGAGCGTTTCTGGCCTTCCAGTGTAAACTCTGTGTTGAGTGAATATCTGCAGTGAGAATCAATTTTTGGACTTTGAAAGTGCATTTGAGAGAGTTTCTGGCCTTCCAGTGGAAACTCTGTGTTGAGTGAATATCTGCAGTAAGAATCACTTTTTGGACTCTGAAAGTGCATTTGAGAGCGTTTCTGGCCTTCCAGTGGAAACTCTGTGTTGAGTGAATATCTGCACTAAGAATCACTTTTTGGACTCTGAAAGTGCATTTGAGAGCGTTTCTGGCCTTCCAGTGGAAACTCTGTGTTGAGTGAATATCTGCACTAAGAATCACTTTTTTGGACTCTGAAAGTGCATTTGAGAGCGTTGTTTCTGGCCTTCATTTGAGAGCGTTTTTGGCCTTCCAGTGGAAACTCTGTGTTGAGTGAATATCTGCACTAAGAATCACTTTTTGGACTCAGAAAGTGCATTTGAGAGCGTTTCTGGCCTTCCAGTGGAAACTCTGTGTTGAGTGAATATCTGCATTAAGAATCACTTTTTGGACTCTGAAAGTGCATTTGAGAGCGTTTCTGGCCTTCTCCTGAAAACTCTGTGTTGAGTGAATATCTGCAGTAAGAATCACTTTTTGAACTCAGAAAGTGCATTTGAGAGAGTTTCTGGCCTTCTCCTGGAAACTCTGTGTTGAGTGAATATCTGCACTAAGAATCACTTTTTGGACTCTGAAAGTGCATTTGAGAGCGTTTCTGGCCTTCCAGTGTAAACTCTGTGTTGAGTGAATATCTGCAGTGAGAATCAATTTTTGGCCTTTGAAAGTGCATTTGAGAGAGTTTCTGGCCTTCCAGTGGAAACTCTGTGTTGAGTGAATATCTGCAGTGAGAATCACTTTTTGGACTCTGAAAGTGCATTTGAGAGCGTTTCTGGCCTTCTGGTGGAAACTCTGTGTTGAGTGAATATCTGCACTAAGAATCACTTTTTGGACTCTGAGAAAGTGCATTTGAGAGCGTTTCTGGCCTTCCAGTGGAAACTCTGTGTTGAGTGAATATCTGCACTAAGAATCACTTTTTGGACTCTGAAAGTTCATTTGAGAGCGTTTCTGGCCTTCCAGTGGAAACTCTGTTTTTAGTGAATATCTGCACTAAAAATCACTATTTTGGACTCTGAAAGTGCATTTGAGAGCGTTTCTGGCCTTCTAGTGTAAACTCTGTGTTGAGTGAATATCTGCAGTAAGAATCACACTTTTGGACTCTAAAAGTTCATTTGAGAGCGTTACTGGCCTTCCTACTGGAAACTCTGTGTGGAGTGAATATCTGCACTAACAATCACTTTTTGGACTCTGAAAATGCATTTGAGAAGGTTTCTGGCCTTTCAGTGGAAACTCTGTGTTGAGTGAATATCTGCACTAAGAATCACTTTTTGGACTCCAAAAGTTCATTTGAGAGCGTTATTGGCCTTCTACTGGAAACTCTGTGTGGAGTGAATATCTGCAGTAAGAATCAATTTTTGGACTCTGAAAATGCATTTGAGAGCGTTTCTGGCCTTCCAGTGAAAACTCTGTGTTGAGTGAATATCTGCAGTGAGAATCAATTTTTGGACTCTGAAAGTGTTTCTGAGAGCGTTTCTGGCCTTCTTGTGGAACTCTGTGTTGAGTGAATATCTGCAGTAAGAATCAATTTTTGGACTCTGAAAATGCATTTGAGAGCGTTTCTGGCCTTCCAGTGAAAACTCTGTGTTGAGTGAATATCTGCACTAAGAATCACTTTTTGGACTCTGAAAGTGCATTTGAGAGCGTTTCTGGCCTTCCAGTGGAAACTCTGTGTTGAGTGAATATCTGCAGTAAGAATCACTTTTTGGACTCTGAAAATGCATTTGAGAGCGTTTTTGGCGTTTCAGTGGAAACTCTGTGTTGAGTGAATATCTGCACTAAGAATCACTTTTTGGACTCCAAAAGTGCATTTGAGAGTGTTTCTGGCCTTCCAGTGAAAACTCTGTGTTGAGTGAATATCTGCAGTGAGAATCACTTTTTGGACTCTGAAAATGCATTTGAGAAGGTTCCTAGCCTTTCAGTGGAAACTCTGTGTTGAGTGAATATCTGCACTAAGAATCACTTTTTTGGACTCTGAAAGTGCATTTGAGAGCGTTTCTGGCCTTCCAGTGGAAACTCTGTGTTGAGTGAATATCTGCACTAAGAATCACTTTTTGGACTCCAGAAAGTTCATTTGAGAGCGTTTCTGGCCTTCCAGTGAAACTCTGTGTTGAGTGAATATCTGCAGTAAGAATCACTTTTTGGACTCTGAAAATGCATTTGAGAGCGTTTCTGGCCTTCCAGTGAAAACTCTGTGTTGAGTGAATATCTGCAGTGAAAATCAATTTTTGGACTCTGAAAGTGCATTTGAGAGAGTTTCTGGCCTTCCAGTGGAAACTCTGTGTTGAGTGAATATCTGCACTAAGAATCACTTTTTGGACTCTGAAAGTGCATTTGAGAGCGTTTCTGGCCTTCCAGTGGAAACTCTGTGTTGAGTGAATATCTGCACTAAAAATCACTTTTTGGACTCCGAAAGTGCATTTGAGAGCGTTTCTGGCCTTCTACTGGAAACTCTGTGTTGAGTGAATATCTGCACTAAGAATCACTTTTTGGACTCTAAAAGTTCATTTGAGAGCGTTACTGGCCTCCTACTGAAAACTCTGTGTGGAGTGAATATCTGCACTAACAATCACTTTTTGCACTCTGAAAATGCATTTGAGAGCGTTTCTAGCCTTCCAGTGAAAACTCTGTGTTGAGTGAATATCTGCAGTGAAAATCACTTTTTGGACTCTGAAAGTGCATTTGAGAGCGTTTCTGGCCTTCTTGTGGAAACTCTGTGTTGAGTGAATATCTGCACTAAGAATCACTTTTTGGACTCTGAAAGTGCATTTGAGAGCGTTTCTGGCCTTCCAGTGAAAACTCTGTGTTGAGTGAATATCTGCAGTAAGAATCACTTTTTGGACTCTGAAAAGTTCATTTGAGAGCGTTTCTGGCCTTCCAGTGGAAACTCTGTGTTTAGTGAATATCTGCACTAAGAATCACTTTTTGGACTCTGAAAGTGCATTTGAGAGCGTTACTGGCCTTCTACTGGAAACTCTGTGTGAAGTGAATATCTCCACTAACAATCACTTTTTGGACTCTGAAAATGCATTTGAGAGCGTTTCTGGCCTTCCAGTGAAAACTCTGTGTTGAGTGAATATCTGCAGTGAAAATCAATTTTTGGACTCAGAAAGTGCATTTGAGAGCGTTTCTGGCCTTCTTGTGGAACTCTGTGTTGAGTGAATATCTGCACTAAGAATCACTTTTTGGACTCTGAAAGTGCATTTGAGAGTGTTTCTGGCCTTCCATTGAAAACTCTGTGTTGAGTGAATATCTGCACTAAGAATCATCACTTTGGACTCTAAAAGTTCATTTGAGAGCGTTTCTGGCCTTCCACTGGAAACTCTGTGTTGAGTGAATATCTGCACTAACAATCACTTTTTGACTCTGAAAATGCATTTGAGAGCGTTTCTAGCCTTCCAGTGAAAACTCTGTGTTGAGTGAATATCTGCAGTGAAAATCAATTTTTGGACTCTGAAAGTGCTTTTGAGAGCGTTTCTGGCCTTCTTGTGGAAACTCTGTGTTGAGTGAATATCTGCACTAAGAATCACTTTTTGGACTCTGAAAGTGCATTTGAGAGCGTTTCTGGCCTTCCAGTGGAAACTCTGTGTTGAGTGAATATCTGCACTAAAAATCACTTTTTGGACTCAGAAAGTGCATTTGAGAGCGTTTCTGGCCTTCTTGTGGAAACTCTGTGTTGAGTGAATATCTGCATTAAGAATCACTTTTTGGACTCTGAAAGTGCATTTGAGAGCGTTTCTGGCCTTCTCAGTGAAAACTCTGTGTTGAGTGAATATCTGCAGTAAGAATCACTTTTTGGACTCAGAAAGTGCATTTGAGAGAGTTTCTGGCCTTCTCCTGGAAACTCTGTGTTGAGTGAATATCTGCACTAAGAATCACTCATTTGGACTCTGAAAGTGCATTTGAGAGCGTTTCTGGCCTTCCAGTGTAAACTCTGTGTTGAGTGAATATCTGCAGTGAGAATCAATTTTTGGCTCTTTGAAAGTGCATTTGAGAGCGTTTCTGGCCTTCCAGTGGAAACTCTGTGTTGAGTGAATATCTGCAGTGAGAATCACTTTTTGGACTCTGAAAGTGCATTTGAGAGCGTTTCTGGCCTTCTGGTGGAAACTCTGTGTTGAGTGAATATCTGCACTAAGAATCACTTTTTGGACTCTGAAAGTGCATTTGAGAGCGTTTCTGGCCTTCCAGTGGAAACTCTGTGTTGAGTGAATATCTGCACTAAGAATCACTTTTTGGACTCTGAAAGTTCATTTGAGATTGTTTCTGGCCTTCCAGTGGAAACTCTGTGTTGAGTGAATATCTGCACTAAGAATCACTTTTTGGACTCTGAAAGTGCATTTGAGAGCGTTTCTGGCCTTCCAGTGGAAACTCTGTGTTGAGTGAATATCTGCAGTAAGAATCACTTTTTGGACTCTGAAAGTGCATTTGAGAGCGTTTCTGGCCTTCTCAGTGAAAACTCTGTGTTGAGTGAATATCTGCAGTAAGAATCACTTTTTGGACTCTGAAAGTGCATTTGAGAGCGTTTCTGGCCTTCCAGTGGAAACTCTGTGTTGAGTGAATATCTGCACTAAGAATCACTCATTTGGACTCTGAAAGTGCATTTGAGAGCGTTTCTGGCCTTCCAGTGTAAACTCTGTGTTGAGTGAATATCTGCAGTGAGAATCACTTTTTGGACTCTGAAAGTGCATTTGAGAGAGTTTCTGGCCTTCCAGTGGAAACTCTGTGTTGAGTGAATATCTGCAGTGAGAATCACTTTTTGGACTCTGAAAGTGCATTTGAGAGCGTTTCTGGCCTTCTGGTGGAAACTCTGTGTTGAGTGAATATCTGCACTAAGAATCACTTTTTGGACTCAGAAAGTGCATTTGAGAGCGTTTCTGGCCTTCCAGTGGAAACTCTGTGTTGAGTGAATATCTGCACTAAGAATCACTTTTTGGACTCTGAAAGTGCATTTGAGAGCGTTTCTGGCCTTCCAGTGGAAACTCTGTGTTTAGTGAATATCTGCACTAAAAATCACTTTTTGGACTCTGAAAGTGCATTTGATAGCGTTTCTGGCCATCTACTGTAAACTCTGTGTTGAGTGAATATCTGCAGTAAGAATCACACTTTTGGACTCTAAAAGTTCATTTGAGAGCGTTACTGGCCTTCTACTGGAAACTCTGTGTGGAGTGAATATCTGCACTAACAATCACTTTTTGGACTCTGAAAATGCATTTGAGAAGGTTCCTAGCCTTTCAGTGGAAACTCTGTGTTGAGTGAATATCTGCACTAAGAATCACTTTTTGGACTCCAAAAGTTCATTTGAGAGCGTTATTGGCCTTCTACTGGAAACTCTGTGTTGAGTGAATATCTGCAGTAAGAATCAATTTTTGGACTCTGAAAATGCATTTGAGAGCGTTTCTGGCCTTCCAGTGAAAACTCTGTGTTGAGTGAATATCTGCAGTGAAATCAATTTTTGGACTCTGAAAGTGTTTTGAGAGCGTTTCTGGCCTTCTTGTGGAACTCTGTGTTGAGTGAATATCTGCAGTAAGAATCAATTTTTGGACTCTGAAAATGCATTTGAGAGCGTTTCTGGCCTTCCAGTGAAAACTCTGTGTTGAGTGAATATCTGCACTAAGAATCACTTTTTGGACTCTGAAAGTGCATTTGAGAGCGTTTCTGGCCTTCTAGTGGAAACTCTGTGTTGAGTGAATATCTGCAGTAAGAATCACTTTTTGGACTCTGAAAATGCATTTGAGAGCGTTTCTGGCCTTCCAGTGGAAACTCTGTGTTGAGTGAATATCTGCACTAAGAATCACTTTTTGGACTCTGAAAGTGCATTTGAGAGCGTTTCTGGCCTTCCAGTGAAAACTCTGTGTTGAGTGAATATCTGCAGTGAGAATCACTTTTTGGACTCTGAAAATGCATTTGAGAAGGTTTCTAGCCTTCCAGTGGAAACTCTGTGTTGAGTGAATATCTGCACTAAGAATCACTTTTTGGACTCTGAAAGTGCATTTGAGAGCGTTTCTGGCCTTCCAGTGGAAACTCTGTGTTGAGTGAATATCTGCACTAAGAATCACTTTTTGGACTCTGAAAGTTCATTTGAGAGCGTTTCTGGCCTTCCAGTGGAAACTCTGTGTTGAGTGAATATCTGCAGTAAGAATCAATTTTTGGACTCTGAAAATGCATTTGAGAGCGTTTCTGGCCTTCCAGTGAAAACTCTGTGTTGAGTGAATATCTGCAGTGAAAATCACTTTTTGGACTCTGAAAGTGCATTTGAGAGAGTTTCTGGCCTTCCAGTGGAAACTCTGTGTTGAGTGAATATCTGCACTAAGAATCACTTTTTTGGACTCCTAAAGTGCATTTGAGAGCGTTTCGGGCCTTCCAGTGGAAACTCTGTGTTGAGTGAATATCTGCACTAAAAATCACTATTTTGGACTCTGAAAGTGCATTTGAGAGCGTTTCTGGCCATCTACTGTAAACTCTGTGTTGAGTGAATATCTGCACTAAGAATCACACTTTTGGACTCTAAAAGTTCATTTGAGAGCGTTACTGGCCTCCTACTGGAAACTCTGTGTGGAGTGGATATCTGCACTAACAATCACTTTTTTGCACTCTGAAAATGCATTTGAGAGCGTTTCTAGCCTTCCAGTGAAAACTCTGTGGTGAGTGAATATCTGCAGTGAAAATCAATTTTTGGACTCTGAAAGTGCTTCTGAGAGCGTTTCTGGCCTTCTTGTGGAACTCTGTGTTGAGTGAATATCTGCACTAAGAATCACTTTTTTGGACACTGAAAGTGCTTTTGAGAGCGTTTCTGGCCTTCCAGTGAAAACTCTGTGTTGAGTGAATATCTGCAGTAAGAATCACTTTTTTGGACTCCAAAAGTTCATTTGAGAGCGTTTCAGGCCTTCCAGTGGAAACTCTGTGTTTAGTGAATATCTGCACTAAAAATCACTTTTTTGGACTCTGAAAGTGCATTTGAGAGCGTTACTGGCCTTCTACTGGAAACTCTGTGTGGAGTGAATATCTCCACTAACAATCACTTTTTTGGACTCTGAAAATGCATTTGAGAGCGTTTCTGGCCTTCCAGTGAAAACTCTGTGTTGAGTGAATATCTGCAGTGAAAATCAATTTTGGACTCAGAAAGTGCTTCTGAGAGCGTTTCTGGCCTTCTTGTGGAACTCTGTGTTGAGTGAATATCTGCACTAAGAATCACTTTTTTGGACTCTGAAAGTGCTTCTGAGAGTGTTTCTGGCCTTCCAGTGAAAACTGTGTGTTGAGTGAATATCTGCAGTGAGAATCAATTTTTGGACTCTGAAAGTGCATTTGAGAGCGTTTCTGGCCTTCCAGTGTAAACTCTGTGTTGAGTGAATATCTGCAGTGAGAATCAATTTTTGGCCTTTGAAAGTGCATTTGAGAGAGTTTCTGGCCTTCCAGTGGAAACTCTGTGTTGAGTGAATATCTGCACTAAAAATCACTTTTTTGGACTCTGAAAGTGCATTTGAGAGCGTTTCTGGCTTTCCAGTGGAAACTCTGTGTTGAGTGAATATCTGCAGTGAGAATCACTTTTTTGGACTCTGAAAGTGCGTTTGAGAGCGTTTTTGGCCTTTCAGTGGAAACTCTGTGTTGAGTGAATATCTGCACTAAGAATCACTTTTTGGACTCGAAAGTGCATTTGAGAGCGTTTCTGGCCTTCCAGTGAAAACTCTGTGTTGAGTGAATATCTGCAGTGAGAAACACTTTTTTGGACTCTGAAAATGCATTTGAGAAGGTTCCTAGTCTTTCAGTGGAAACTCTGTGTTGAGTGAATATCTGCACTAAGAATCACTTTTTGGACTCTGAAAGTGCATTTGAGAGCGTTTCGGCCTTCCAGTGGAAACTCTGTGTTGAGTGAATATCTGCACTAAGAATCACTTTTTTGGACTCCTAAAGTGCATTTGAGAGCGTTTCTGGCCTTCCAGTGGAAACTCTGTGTTGAGTGAATATCTGCACTAAAAATCACTATTTTCGACTCCGAAAGTGCATTTGAGAGCGTTTCTGGCCATCTACTGTAAACTCTGTGTTGAGTGAATATCTGCACTAAGAATCACACTTTTGGACTCTAAAAGTTCATTTGAGAGCGTTACTGGCCTCCTACTGGAAACTCTGTGTGGAGTGGATATCTGCACTAACAATCACTTTTTTGCACTCTGAAAATGCATTTGAGAGCGTTTCTAGCCTTCCAGTGAAAACTCTGTGGTGAGTGAATATCTGCAGTGAAAATCAATTTTTGGACTCTGAAAGTGCTTCTGAGAGCGTTTCTGGCCTTCTTGTGGAACTCTGTGTTGAGTGAATATCTGCACTAAGAATCACTTTTTTGGACACTGAAAGTGCTTTTGAGAGCGTTTGTGGCCTTCCTGTGAAAACTCTGTGTTGAGTGAATATCTGCAGTAAGAATCACTTTTTTGGACTCCAAAAGTTCATTTGAGAGCGTTTCAGGCCTTCCATTGGAAACTCTGTGTTTAGTGAATATCTGCACTAAAAATCACTTTTTTGGACTCCGAAAGTGCATTTGAGAGCGTTTCTGGCCTTCCAGTGAAAACTCTGTGTTGAGTGAATATCTGCAGTGAGAAACACTTTTTTGGACTCTGAAAATGCATTTGAGAAGGTTCCTAGTCTTTCAGTGGAAACTCTGTGTTGAGTGAATATCTGCAGTGAGAATCACTTTTTTGGACACTGAAAGTGCTTTTGAGAGCGTGTCTGGCCTTCCAGTGAAAACTCTGTGTTGAGTGAATATCTGCAGTAAGAATCACTTTTTTGGACTCCAAAAGTTCATTTGAGAGCGTTTCAGGCCTTCCATTGGAAACTCTGTGTTTAGTGAATATCTGCACTAAAAATCACTTTTTTGGACTCTGAAAGTGCATTTGAGAGCGTTACTGGCCTTCTACTGGAAACTCTGTGTGGAGTGAATATCTCCACTAACAATCACTTTTTTTGACTCTGAAAATGCATTTGAGAGCGTTTCTGGCCTTCCAGTGAAAACTCTGTGTTGAGTGAATATCTGCAGTGAAAATCAATTTTTGGACTCAGAAAGTGCTTCTGAGAGCGTTTCTGGCCTTCTTGTGGAACTCTGTGTTGAGTGAATATCTGCACTAAGAATCACTTTTTTGGACTCTGAAAGTGCTTCTGAGAGTGTTTCTGGCCTTCCATTGAAAACTGTGTGTTGAGTGAATATCTGCACTAAGAATCACACTTTTGGACTCTAAAAGTTCATTTGAGAGCGTTACTGGCCTCCTACTGGAAACACTGTGTGAGTGGATATCTGCACTAAC